>JAPMUY010006934.1:400000-452500 GCA_026901105.3 Galaxias olidus | reverse complement strand
GGGGGAAGAGAGGACGGTGATGGATGAGAGAAGGGGTCAGGGGTTTCGGGAGATGAGCGGCCGACCTGGCGAATTGCGAGACAGGAGCGAGTCGGCTGTCCGCTCGACCCGGCCAATGGAGGCGCCCGGTTGCAGGCGCGTCGGCGTGACTGTGTCCCTCCTCTAATAATCCCTGTCTGTGCTCCGCGGCCCAAAGGAGGAGCAGCCGGTGCGACACCCCCCCCCCCCGCTACCCTGTTCTCCTTTCACCGTGACCTCCTTTTCTTTCCCCCGACTCTCCTTCTTCTTCTTCTTCTTCTTCTCCTGCTCGCCTCGACGTTTCCCCCGCGGTTGGCCTATAAACGACACCGGCGATGCGTTGGTTTTGTTTCTCCGTTAACTGAAACCTGGGTAGCGGGTCACGCTGCAGAGATAATCAGATGAGCTGTTGATTTGGATGGGTGTGATGTTAGGGTGTGGTCGCTAGGGTGTGATGTTAAGGTGTGGTGCTAGGGTCTGCTCTTTCTATGGCTTTGAAGGTGTCACTGGGACGTCGTTAGAGGCCATGAAGTGTCTGACGCCTTCCTGAAACCTCCAACGTGCAGACACTTAGAGCAGCAATCGACACTGTCGGCCATCGACAGTGACAACCCCATTGTATCTGTGTGTGTGTGTGCGTGCGTGTGTGTGTGTGTGTGTGTGTGTGCGTGTGTGCGTGCGGCGGCCCCGGCCCCCGCTGCAGATCGTCCCCTTCCTGTGGGCCACGCGTCCCGAGCAGCGAGGGGAAGGTGGCTCCCTCTTTAAATATGCACACACAGACCCAGTTATGTCAAGAGCACTCCAGCACCAGCCCGCAAGAGAGAGGGAGGAGGAGGGAGGGAGGGAGGGAGGAGAAGGGGGGGAGGGTATGAATAAAAGAGAGAAAAAAGGAGAACAAGAAGTAAGGGAGAGAGAGGGGTGGGGGAGACTCGAGACAGGGGAGTAAATGAAAGAGAATCGTGGAGACGGAGAGAAGAGAGGGAGGAGATGGGGTGGGAGGGAGGGAGGGGGGGATACATGAAGAAATAAACAGAACAAACCCGCATGTGATGGCGCTGCACAGCCTCGCTGGTAAAGGGGGAGGGCAGCAGCAGAGACGAGAAAAGAAGGGATGATGAGGGGGTGGAGAGGAGATGGAGGAGAAGGAGGAGGAAGAGGAGGAGGGGTCGGTCATTGACGGGCACCGCCGAGCGTCTCCGCTCCCATCAGGCCCGCCCGTCCGGAGATGAGAGGGGCTGGGCGGGGGGAGCGGTGCCAGGCAGAACCCCCGGGGGGCGCGGGGAGGAGGCCCCGTGCCACTCTCCCTTCCGCCCACCCGCCCGCCTGACACTACATCGACGGCAGCGCAGATGTGGCTCAGGGAGGGGTGTGTGTGTGTGTGTGTGTGTGTGTGTGTGGTCCTGTCTCACCCTGGCTTTCATGAAGAACAGCCCTCGTCTACCGTGTGTCTCTTAATTAAACTACAGTTCTGTTTTGACTGTAGAGAGTAGAGTTATTCAGGTGTGTGTGTGTGTGTGTGTGTGTGTGTGTGTGGGGGGGGGGGGGGTACTCAAAGTAACTTTCAGGTGTTCAGTCGGACTATGCAGTGGGCTGTGCACTGTATGTCAATCTTTCCGTTAACAGATGCTTGGGGATGTACCGGTCTGGGAGGTGTGTGTGTGTGTGTGTGTGTGTGTGTGTGTGTGTGTGTGTGTGTGTGTGTGTGTGTGTGTGTGTGTGTGTGTGTGCGTGTCTGGCGCCTGGGGCTGCCTCCTGTTATGTGAGCAGCAGTGCGACAAAAGAACGATGATTAATTTCACCGAGTAACCTGTCCCGCTGAAGTGGCTGAACCAAGGTGCGTGTGTGTTGGTGCACGTGTGTGTGTGTGTGTGTGTGTGTGTGTGTGTGTGCGTGTGTCCATGTGCGCGTGCATACGTTTCTCAGGGAGATACAGACTGTGTAGTCAGCGGGTGTGCTCTGATACTCTGGATGCCCTCCAGTAAGGGTCACACACACACACACACACACACACACACACACACACACACAAACGCAGACAGTCTCCACTCACTCGACTCCGTCCTCAGCTTCTCTATTGGTCCGTGTCCATCCGTCTCCATCTTTGTTTCTATCTCCAAGAGTCATGCAATAGAAACACCTTCTGTTGAGCGCAAAGGACTTGGTTTGAGACAAAAAAACAGCCAATCCTTGTGCTGTTTGCAGGTGAAACTATTGTCTCTAGGCTTGTGTGTGTGTGTTTGTGTGTGTGCGCACGCACTTTTGTTTGAGTGTGTGTGTGTGTGTGTGTGTGTGTGTGTGTGTGTGTGTGCATGCACTTTCGTTTGAGTGTGTGTGTGCGCACACGCTTTCGTTTGAGTGTGTGTGTCTGTGTCTGTGTGTGTGTGTGTGTGTGTGTGTGTGTGTGTGTGTGTGGCGTTAACAGCTCCTCGTGTCCCTGCTTTCTAATGAAATTGGCTGTGGTCTCATCTGGTGAGAGGGGGGAACAGCCAGCCAGACTTTCATTAGACAAATGTCTCTGTCTGCAAGGCTTTAATCCACCCCCCTCTTTCCCTCCATCCCTCCGTCCCAACTTCTGCTCAGATCTCTGTCTCTTTTGTCTCCGTACATTTTTCTAAAATCCTGCCCTCTCCCTCGGCTTTTCATACAGTACAGCACAGAACAGCACAGAACAGCACAGAACAGAACAGCACAGCACAGTACAGTACAGCACTTGGAAAGGCGGGTGCAAAACCATTCTATAAAAGCGTCTGCTAAATTAATGTAATGTAATGTAATATAATGTAATTCTGACCTTAAGAAGTTAGATCACCTTGACACAGCTAGTCAGTAAGCACGTTAGCTAATCGGTCAAATAAGGTCACACCTAGCCAACTAGCCACTCAGCCTGTCAGTCAGCCAGAAAGCCAGTAAGCTAGCTAGTCAGTCAGTAACATGGCCTAGCATAGCCTGTCAACTCTTTACCTTGCCGGATTGAAAGGGTACTACCCCTCTCCTGGCCTCTTGTTGAAGTACCTAGCCTTTCTCCCTCTCTCCAATCCAATATGTCGATAAAAACCAAAGGCCGCATAAAATACATCCATTCCAGTGATTAAACAAAAATGATGACTCTATAAACAAGTGCATTTTATATCTAACATTAGATATTCCCTTTGAGGAAGTGAGTGTTAGCAACGGAGTGTGGTAGCATGACCATGATCTGATTGATGAAGAGGATTATTCTGCCAGAATGGTAAAAGCCTTTTATGCTGACTTCTCTTTATATTGGCATCATCAGACATACATATATACTGTCAGTCCCCCTTCTCCTCTCATCTACCCCCCAAAAAAGACAGAGGGAAAGAGAGAGAGAGAGAGAGAGAGAGAGAGAGAGAGAGAGGTAGAGAGATGTAGAGAGACAGAGAGAGAGGTAGAGAGAGAGCAGTGTCCTTGGTTTTATCAGGGTGTCTCCGTAATGAACCACCCCCTGTAGAGAGACTCCCTGAAGTCAAGAAGAGACCAGAAAAGGGGACAGGGAAAGGGGGACAGGGGGAGGAAAAGAGGAGAAGAGAAGAAAAGTGAAGAGAAGGAGCAGACACACACTTAACTAGGTCTGTGGATGTTGCCCATTCCTGTAATTGTCACGCTTGTGCTTACAAAAGTCAAAGAGTGTTGGGGCTCTGGAGGGCTGTCGGGAAGCCACACGCGTACTGGTGTGTGCCCTCATAGCCTGGTAAGCTCCCATGGAGGAGGGAGGGAAGGGGAGGAAGGGGAGGGAGGGAGAGGGCCCGGGGGGTCAAGGGAGGGAGGAGAGAGGGAGGGGGAGAGAGAAGTGGAACGGAGAGCAGCAGGTCAGAAGTCTGGGACGTGGGGCTCCTCCTGTGCCTTCTGACCCAACCACTTTGCCCTCCAGTGTTTGTGTGTGTGCGTCTGTGTTTTCCTGTGTGTGTGTGTGTGTGAGTGTGTGTGTGTGTGTTAGAGCACGCTAAATGGGTCAGGCAGGGCACTATGCCCTGTCCCCGCCTTTGTGGGTCAACGGGGAGGGCAGCGCCGGCTTCGGAGGGGCCGAGCGAATGCTTCCCCCCAGCGTGCGCTCGGGGCGAGCGAGATAAACAGGTGGTAGAGCGAGGCAGGCCGCGCATTAAAGAGAGAGAGAGAGAGAGCGCGCGGCGAGAGAGAGACATAGGGAGAGACATAGCGAGAGAGAGGCAAAGGTTACCATACCGGCCATTAATCAGGATGACCTGGCGGAGAGTTGAATACTTCATTAGTCTGCTTGAGTAATCTCAGGGAAATAGGAGGGGATGTGAACCGCGCGCTCCCCTGACCCTCTGCAAGTGTGTGTGTGAGTGTGTGTGTGTGTGTGTGTGTGTGTGTGGGGGGGGGGGGGGGGGGGTGTTGCCGCACAGCTGTTGGTTGTTGTCAGAGCCGGGTCATTCGTTTTGGGTGCCGGAGCCTCCCCCTGGCCCACCCACATCAGGGAGGCCACTGCCCCACACCCTGGCCAGCGTGTTAAACAGCTGTTACCCCCCCCCCCCCCCCCCCACACACACACACACACACATCCGCCCACTGCCCCAGCGCCCCGTCGCCCCAGCCAGCCGTTACACTGTTCCCGCTCTCGGGTTGGCATCCGACCACTTCGTTCCGTTGGTCCGTTTGGTCCAGCGGTATGACTTCCTGGGAGAATGAGAGAAGGGGAAGGCAACACAGAACAGGCTTATAGATGGAGAGAGAGAGAGAGAGAGAGAGAGAGAGAGAGAGAGAGAGAGAGAGAGAGAGAGAGAGAGAGAGAGAGAGAGAGAGAGAGAGAGAGAGAGAGAGAGAGAGAGAGAGAGAGAGAGAGAGAGAGAGAGAGAGAGAGAGAGAGAGAGAGAGAGAGAGAGAGAGAGAGAGAGAGAGAGAGAGAGAGAGAGAGAGATGCATAGCTCCTCTACTGTAGCAGTTGTTGTACAGGAGGGCACACCTGGGGGGATGATGAATGTGTGCGTCTTTTTCTCCCTCACAGGCTTGTGTGCGCAAACCCACGTGTTTCTCTTTGTGTGTATCCTGGTCTCTGCACATTTCTTTCCGTGCGTATGTTATTGTGTGTGGGTGTGTGTGTGTGTCTGTGTGTTAATGTGGATCATCGTGTGTGTGTGTGCGTGTGTGGGTCTGTGTCAGTGTGTGTGTGTGTGTGTGTGTCAGTGTTTGTGTCTGTCTATGTGTTAATGTGAATCATGGTGTGTGTGTGTGTGTGTGCACGTGTGTGTGTGTGTGTGTGTGTGTGTGTCAGTGTGTGTGTGACAGAGATGTAGAGGGCCGGGCTGTGGGCTTGTCTCTGATGTGGTTTACGTGGTGCCCGAGCGATGGATTCTCTCCTCCATCATTCTGTCACGAACACGAGACGCCCCAGCGTTGGTGTACGTCCGTCCACAGCCCGTCTGCTCCGGCAGCGAATACGAACGGTTAGGTCCAGCACTCTCCTGACAGAGTCCACCTACAGCATTACGTCTCCACCTTGTCGTGTTTCTGAATAGGGTAATTAAAGTAATGACTCCCAGGTATAAAGCGCTTGTTTTAACTAGAGTGGTGCAAAGCGAAACAGCTTTCCCCTGGCCTACGGCGTGTTAGTTCTACGTTGGGATAAGGATGCGAGTTATGCTCTGGTTAAGTCAGACTGCGGCTTGGTGTTCTGTGGGACGGTTGTTGTAGTTTCCTGGTCGACTACTATATGTCGTGGCGAGACGTCCGAGGCTGTCGACTGTGCTAAGGATCGTGTCCTCTGCTTTTTTCAGATCCTGGTGAACTCCATTACCCAGCCTGCTGTGCTGTACGAGAACGTGGTGGTGAGCGAGGGGAGCCCCATCCTGAGAGATCTGCTCTTCAGCCCCGATCACCTGTACTTATACACGCTGACTGACAAACAGGTAGGAGCCGCACGACGCCGCACACACACACTCACACACACTCACACACACACACACACGCAAAGACACGGACATACTCACACAGACATACACAGCCACACGAACATACCTGCACACGCAAAAACACACAACCACACACACAGACACGGACACAGACACACTCACGTGGACATACACACCTGCATGAACACACATGAACGCGCATGAACACACAGAGTCACACACCGACGCACGCAGGCGTCCGTACACTCCAGACACTGACACACGCGCACTAAGTAATGTGTTTGGGTGTCGTGTGGAGACGCCCCGCCATTCCCAGTGATTGCTGCTCCAGCCCCCCCACCGAGGCCGCTCCTCCCGCAGACGGACGCGCCGCTGCCCCCAGCCCAGTCAATCAGCCAGCCAGCCAGTCAGTCAGCCAGCCAGCCAGCCAGTCAATCAGCCAGCCAGCCAGCCAGCCAGCCAGCCAGCCAGCCAGTCAATCAGCCAGCCAGTCAGTCAGGCAGCCAGCCAGCCAGTCAGTCAGCCAGCCAGTCAATCAGCCAGCCAGTCAGATAGTCAGCCAGCCAGCCAGCCAGTCAATCAGCCAGCCAGCCAGCCAGTCAGTCAGTCAGTCAGTCAGTCAGTCAGTCAGCCAGCCAGCCAGCCAGCCAGCCAGTCAGTCAGTCTGTCAGTCCGTCAATCAGCCCGCCTAACCTCTGCTCCCTGAGCCGTGGGGGTCTCTCATTCCTCCTCGTCCCCCCTCGTCCCGTCCTACCTTCCCCCTGTTCTCCCTCATCAGCCTGTATCCATGATGAACACCCATCTTCCTCAATGCAGAGCCTTGGCCTACCTCACGCACGTACCCCACCTTCTCCACCTCGTCCTGGGGGTGCCCCACCCCCCCTCCTGCTCCACCTCGTCCTGGGAGTGCCCCCCCCCTCCCTCTCTACCTCGTCCTGGGGTCCCCCCCCCTCTCTACCTCCTCCTGGGGGTGCCCCCCACTCACCCCCTAGGCCCCCTAATCGGTGGCCCTCTATTTTAGAGGCTCTTCAAGACCGTTTCCTCGTCATTACCGGTGGGCCGCCCTTTTGCTACACAGAAATACACACAGTATACACACTCTCCCACAAACACACACACAAACACACACACACGCACACACACACACACACACGGGGCACCTCTATCAGTATTTGGTCGATAGAACTGGTTAGCATGGGGGACGAGAGGAGGGGGACCAGACCCTTGTCATTTCATCACATCAGCCTCTCTTCAAGCCACCTCCGAACAGCGGGCCCCGTGTCTCAGTGGCTCCTATGGCCCCTATGGCCCCTGTAGCTCGGCACGGCCAGGGTAGAGTTTAGTGGCCGTGGATTGGCTGGCGGGCGCTTTCATGTCGTCTCCCTAAAAAGGACGTACAGAGGGACAGCTTGGCGATGCATCCCTCGACGCGTCTCCTGTTGCCGCTGACAACCCGAGGAAATGATGACTGAATATCAATAGGCCTTTTCCGCCCGGTGATTTGGGAGGCGGAATGTGCTCGAGCGTGACAGCTTTTTTGCGGCACAGCCACGCGCGCACGCGCGCACACACACACACACACACACACACACACACACACACACACACACACACACACACATGCGCGCAATCACACACACACAAGTGCACACACAAGATATACACACACACACACACACACACACACACTTTTGAGCTGAAATGCAGACAGTGACCCCGTTTAACCTCCACTCGGAAGAGGCGTAATAATGGGGAGAAAATGAGAGGTAAAGAGATGGGGGGGGGGGGGGGGGGGGGGGGTTGAAGGAGGGCTGAGAAGAGAGACGGGCACGAGATGAAGCAGCCACTATAAGCCCTCGGAAACAGTGGAACATTGAAGAGACGGCGAGGAGGACAATAAGCCGGCTCTCATATGTTCCCCAGCAGAGATATAGGATGAATTATTAGGAGGCGCTCGCACCGCTGCAAGGACACAGCAGAACGGAATCTACCATACGAATACAGTGTAAAACCACACACACACATATGCTGTAAACACACACACACACACACACACACACACACACACACACACACACACACACACACACACACACACACACACACGCATACCCATGTGTAGGTTGCATGAATAACCATGGGTTTCCAAATGGGCCAGTGGCCTGTCCCACTTGGCTGGGTGAGGCCTGAGGTAGGACAGGGTAGATCCATCCTCTTATTTTAGACTATCTACCTGCCTGACCTGCTCATGATCTACCCAGAGGAGTCACTCTGTGATCCGTCTATACTAAGCCGGCTCCATCGGGGGCACACCATGACCAGAGCACTCTCATGCGAATAACTTCTTGTCCCTCATGAATGCTTGTGAATGACTTATCGTGCCAGGTCATTTTTGTATGGATTGCAGTCTATTTCCTCGGAGAGACGTAGACGTGGTGGTGGTGTGCTACGTTAGACGCGGGAGCTAATCGTCTCGCCTCCTCCACTCCTATCGGCTCGCGGCTAATGACTGCGGTGCGATAGCTCGGCATCCCAGCACATAGAGAGAAAGAGAGAGAGAGAGAGAGAGAGAGAGAGAGAGAGAGAGAGAGAGAGAGAGAGAGAGAGTTGCTCGGTGTGTCCCTCTGTCCCTCTCACGGCAGTGGAGACGGTGATGTAGCCCTGACATGACTGCGTTTGCAGCCGGGGAGAAAAGACTGAAGAGGAGGAGGAGTGAGAAATGAATTGGTTTGAAGAAGAAAGTCTTTCGTCTTTCGCCTCCTCTCTCACAGTCGTCTCCTTTCTTCAGGTCTTTGATTTTCTCCGGCACACCGTCGGAATGGCCTCAAAGACCCCGGGGATGAATAGTGACAGGGATCGTCTCTCTCCCTCCGTCTCACTCTCATTCTCTTTATATATGTCTTTCTCTCTCTCATCCTCTCGCTCTCATTCTCTCTCTCTCTCCCTCCGTCTCACTCTCATTCTCTTTATATATGTCTTTCTCTCTCTCATCCTCTCGCTCTCATTCTCTCTCTCTCTCCCTCCGTCTCACTCTCATTCTCTTTATATGTCTCTCTCTCTCTCATCCTCTCGCTCTCATTCTCTCTCTCTCTCTCATCCTCTCGCTCTCATTCTCTCTCTCTCTCATCCTCTCGCTCTAATTCTCTCTCTCTCTCTCTCTCATCCTCTCGCTCTTATTCTCTCTCTCTCTCTCATCCTCTCTCTCTCATTCTCTCTCTCAAATCTCTCTCTATCGTTCCCTTTATATATGCCTCTCTCTCGTCTCACCCTTTGTTTTTCTCTCTCGCTCTCTCTAATTCTCTCTCTCTTTGTCTCTCTCTCTCTCTCTCCCCTCTGATCTTTTGCTCCCCCCGTCTTCCTGGGGCAGACCTGAATATTAAGATGGAGGAGAGTGAGGGCTGCGCAGCACGCCGAGGTTGTCCAGACAGTGTACAGTAAAGGTTGAGGCGACGGCTACAACGGATTTTGCAGTTCATTTTCAAACGCAACGCCCAAGGTCTGTGCCGACGGGGCCGGCTGTTATACTGCGTTACCGACACACACGACCACGCACTCACACACCAATCCCACGGATCCCTGTCATGGAGGAGCTCTATTTAAATGCCCCTGGCTCACCGACGCATGCGGCACGTAGTGGATATACAACGAAATTAGTCGCCCCGTCTCCCGACACCCCCGACCCCATCTTAGCCCCCACAGTAGGTGCAATGGACTTGTCAATCAGGGAGACTGGCAGGATCTCGTGCTCCCTGTCTTGAGCTTGTGGCGGCCCCGTCATAGGCTCTACTGTCGAGGAGCGTCATAGTAAGCAGATACAATGGAAGACACGTTTTACTTCCATTTTCAATGGACACGAATGAGCCTTTCTAAAACGCTTAAGGCAGAGTGAGCCTTTCTGACAAAAGTACGGCCCTAATAACAAGGTGAGGAATCAGATGTGTCAGTCACTCACTCCACCTCTTCTCATGGTAATCTCTTTATCGCCAACCAGAGACAGGTGCACCCTGTTTGGTTCCCCTTCTCTCCCCTTCTTCCCCCCCCCCCCCCCCCCCGTGCATTTGTCCCCACCTCTTTGGCTAATCAAAATGCAGTGTGCCGGGGGGGGGGGGGGGGGGGCTGCGTCCGGGCCTGGAACATCAAGACCTCTATTTCCCAGGATGACAGACCAATTTACCATTCCCCCACAGTCACAAACACACACTTCATTAAAAGTTCTATCTGGGCCCTGCTGTGGAAGGTGTATCCCTACGTTAAACACACTCCACACGCCAGCACACACACACACACACACACACACACACACACACACGAATACACACACACACACACACACACACACACACACACGTACACACATGAATTCACAGGGCTAGAGAGAGCAGGGGGAAAACATAAAACTGTCCTATTGGCTGTGAGAGGAGAGATTTCGATTAGCAAGCCTTGGATTTATGCACAGGTCCTCTGCCTCGCTCCGTCTGAGGCTCTGATAGTAAAGACAGGAAATACACTGGCTGAGTCAGAAGGGGAAGGAGAGAGAGAGGTAGAGAGAGAGGTAGAGAGAGAGAGAGAGAGAGAGAGAGAGAGAGAGAGAGAGGTAGAGAGAGAGAGAGAGGTAGAGAGAGAGAGAGAGAGAGAGGTAGAGAGGGAGAGAGAGAGGTAGAGAGAGGTAGAGAGAGGGGTAGAGAGAGAGAGAAAGGTAGATAGAGAGCGTATGGCAGAGGAAAAGAGAGAGAGAGAAACAGTGTGTGTGTGTGTGTGTGTGTGTGTGTGAGGACAGGAAGACAAAGGGAGAAAAAGAGAGAGTGTAATAGAGTGAGGTACAAATGGGAGAGAGAGAGAGAGAGAGAGAGAGAGAGAGAGAGAGAGAGAGAGAGGCTGTTTGTGATTGATGACCTGCAGGCACCACATCTTTTCATATCCCCACATTGTTGTTCATAGAATGTGGTGAGTTATTACGGGGGGGGTGTTATAAAGAACAGATGGGGACGCCCGGCCCCAAACCTCCGACTGAACACACACCTCAACCCGACAACACCTCAGCGTTCACGGCGGGCCCCCGGCAACATGGCCCCGCCTGCTGTAGACACACTGTCCCAGCGCGCCGTTCGCCCCTCGACGCGAACGGCGACGCGCCCGTCTCGCGTTAAGTCGCGCCGCGCCGACGACCCCACCACTCGCAGGGCTGTCGAGCACCACGTCCGGTTACCGCGGGCGACGGCGGCGTTGCCGCGGCAGTCCCAAGGTCGCGGCGCTAATGGACCTACAGGAAGTGCATCGATCCGGCCTCCCGCTCCCCGCGCCGGAGATCCGTATCTTTTCCCAGGGATCCGGAACGCGGGAGAGACCCGTCTGCTTTTCCGATGGCACTGGACCGTCGGTATCTAGCATCTCTCCAGTGCACTTTGAAGGCGCTGGCGTGGCCAGAGTCACAGGGCGACTACGGTGGAAGGCCAGACTGTAGGGAAGGGTCTTCACCCGAGAGATTTAACGATCAAACACACACACACACACACACACCCAGACACACACACACGATCGAACGCGCGGTATGGACACACACGTGCACACGGGCCAGACAGGCTGAGCGTAACGATGAGACGATGGAGGCTATTGATTTTGTGCCCGAGTGGATGGAGGGGGGAGGCAGTCTCAGTGCTGTCAGCAGACGGTCCGGTCCTCCACGACCCTCGGCCTCTCCTTAGCAGGTAGGCCTCTGTCTGGGGTTAGCACTGTGTGTGGAAGCCACCGGGAGGAGACGCTGACTGGAGTGTGTGGCCGCGTTACAGACAGACTGACAGATGGAAGACAGGCAGGCAGGCAGGCAGACAGACAGACAGACAGACAGACGGCAGGCAGGCAGGCAGTTGAACACGTTTCTATTGGACTACCTGTTTGTCTAGGATTAATATAAGGGTGGGTACTTGACAAGAGTTTCTGTGTTTTTGTGTGTGCGTGTGTGTGTGTGCGTTTTTTTTTTTTTACACAGCTCGCTTTCTCTTTCATGAAAGGTGCACTTCTTTCATCAAATATACAGCAGTGCAGCGTGGTCCCTTAAAACACGGTGCCCACCCCCCACCCCCACCCACCTCCTCCCGAGAAAAAAAAAAACGAAGAAAGAAAAAGAACTGCTCAACTTAACTCGGAGCCGTTGTCTGTTATACCTCAAACTTCCGAGGTGAGTCGCCACAGCGAGTGGGGAACGACACCGTGTGGCGTTGCCTTTGCGTTCCCTCGCCGCGTCCCCTTCCTCTGCCCGTGGACACGGCACAGCACAGTTCCATTGTGGCGGCGCTCCTAGGGCCAGGGGCCGGCCCGGTGTCCCGTGGGTGGCAAGGAAGAGGAGACCACAGAGCTAACGGGAGAGAAACGTACCTGGAGGGAGAGGAGCGCAGGCCTCTGCTTAAGACAGCCCCGTTGTTTGTCTTGTTTGTGTGTGTTCATGTGTATGGCTGAACGACTTTGTGTGTGTGTGTGTGTGTGTGTCTGTGTGTGTGTATGTGTGTGTATGTGTGTGTTCATGTGTATGGCTGAACAACTTTGTGTGTGTGTGTCTGTGTGTGTGTATGTGTGTCGTTTTTTCCCGTCCTCCTCGTTCTCCCTGTCACTCTCTCTCTCTCTCTCTCTCTCTCTCTTTCTTTCTTTCTGTTCTGCTCTCTCTCTCTCTCTGGGCTGTGGTGTCCGTCTCAGTGCCTTATGATGTATGATCTCATTTGCTGTATTTTTCTCTGAGTCTGGGCAAACGCCGGACAGATAAAGAGAGAGAAAGAGAGAGAAAGAGACAAAGAGAAAAGGCCTCTGGAAGGGAAAGTGGGAATAAAGTTAGCTTTGTTGAAATTAGACCCTGTCACAGCACGGATGGCCAGAGGTATGACCTATTGATGCTATTGTTTGTTTGTGTGTGTGTGTGTGTGTGTGTGTGTGTGTGGGTGTGTGCGTGTGTATCAGTTTCTTTGGAATGTCCCAATTTTGCCTAATGCACTGTTTGCGCTGCGTTTGCCTGAAAATGGTTGATGAAAGGAAATGTGTTCCAGGTGGCTTCCTTAACGAGGCGCCGCGGTGATCAGTAGAAACCTCTGAGGCGCGCTCCAACAGCGAGTCCCCGAGGCGGGACCCAACAACCACTGATAAGAGGTTCCTCCTTAGCACATCCCTAATCACATCGCAGAACCCCCCCAAAAACGTCTCGATTAACAAAATAGAAAAACGAGATCAAATGTAAATCACAAATAAACACGTGTGTGTGTGTGTGTGTGTGTGTTGCTGGGGGTCCGTTCCCTTTCCGGGGGCCGAGAGAAGAAGCCATCCATCACATCATTGTGTTGTGATAGCGCCCTCCGTTCCATTCCGCCTCGTATTATACAGATGGAGGCCATTACAGTGAGGCCGGGCTCTCTCTCTCTCTCTCTCTCTCTCTCTCTCTCTCTCTCGCCGTGCCCGCGCCCCGCGTGGGGAATGAAATATCAGTCGCAATGACATGTGGTGTCTCTTCCTCTCCGTCCCTCCTCCTCCTCCCCACCCTCCCTCCTCCCCCCCTCCGCTCCACCTCGACGGGGCAAATGATGAGGCCTTCCGTTGTCGCCCCGCCAAATGAGAGGCGCTCATTTGCGCGCTGTTATTTATTTTCTAATAAATCCCGCCGTCCCTCGCTCACTTACCCCCGTTCTTCATTTCCGGCGTCCCTCCTCCTCGTCTCCCTCCCTCCCTCCCTTCCTGTCCTCCCTCCCCTCCAGCTTTGTCCCGCGCTCGTTCCTCTCGCCTCCCTCGTCCGTGGTCTCATTCCATCCCTCCGTCGTCCACTCCCCCTCCCCTCCTCTCCACACTGATATCCCCCCTCCATCTGCAGATAAATGTGGTTCCTTGTACAACAACAAATAGATAGGGGATGGAAATACCATATTTAATCAAAAAAGGTGCCTTCCTTTGCATGCGCACACGCAAACAAACAACACACACACACACACACACACACACACACACACGCGTACGCGTGTGTACGCAAAAAAGCAAATCCCATTATTCCTTTATGAAACCCAGTAATTGAACTGTTCCATGGCACTACATCTCCCAGTTGTATAACGAGGGGACATTGAATAAACTCAATATGGCCACTGTGTTTTAATAGCACATTTCTCCATCTTATCTGGGGTTGTAGTCTAAATGATGCCGGTCCAAAGGGAGTGGTGACAGCAGTTTGCAGCTCTTGGCTGGCGCCCAAGTCGCACTGTTAGATTGTTACTATTGTGCTAGGTATCCAATAAATAAATACAGCTGTCTATAGCTAGGGAAGGATATTGTTCTGAAACCAGGAACCATTTTATCGACATGGCGCGTTAAATGTGTCCCTAGTGTATTTAGTTAGTGATATTTCATACCATTTGTCCCAATTCATCTTCTAGACGAGCTTGTTCGTTACCGTATCTTTGTGTGTGAGAGTGTGTGCTTGTGCGTGCGTGTTGATGTGTGCTTGGCAGGAGTAACTCAGCTGCAGGCAGCCAACAGATGCGCTGGACACCTTGTCAAGGCCTGCCCTCTAACACACCCAAAGTACACATGCCCTCCACACACACACACACGCACACGAGGACACGAGCAGGTTCGTTAATAGCCTGCCAGGCTTGTGGTCGGGGAGGTTTGAAAGTTTTGTGTGTGTGTGTGTGTGTGTGTGTGTGTATACCTGAGGCTGCTTCCTGTCTGCCAGATCATCTGTGTATATCCGTCTGTCACCTGCTAGCTGTCCACACACAGAAGGTGTTAGCCAGGAGCTGGGCTTGCCACCGACAGCAGCAGGGATTCAGCAGATTTGGAGTATGTCAAAAAGAAGACAGAATCGCGTCAATGTTATTAATGATGGCAGTTAAGGAAGGCATTCATCTAAACCATTTAGATCTGGCTCTCTCACTTCACTTTGTGTTCAAGACATTGGATCAAACGTTCAACTTTGTCTCCTGGTCTATATTTGGCTGAAAAGGATATCATTATGTACGTTCTATTGTAATACATTTGTACCATGTATTTATGATGTGTGCGTGTGCGTGTGCGTGTGTATGTGTGTGTATGCGTGCGTGCGTGTGCGTGTGTCCGCCAGGTGACCCGGGTCCCAGTGGAGAGCTGTGAGCAGTACACCTCCTGTGGAGCCTGCCTGGGCTCGGCCGACCCTCACTGCGGCTGGTGTGTCCTGCACAACGCGTGAGTACGCCTCCCCTCCTGTAGCGCTGTGTGTGAACTGACCGGGCCCTGTCAGCGCCTCCAAAGGTTAAATAACGTCCTCCCCCCCCCCCCCCCCCTCCTCTTTGCCGAGTAGCTGCTCCAGGAAGGAGCGCTGTGAGCGGGCCGACGAGCCGCAGCGCTTCGCCGTGCGGGTGGAGCAGTGTGTCCGCCTCAGCGTCCAGCCGGGCAACGTCTCCGTCACCATGTCCGAAGTGCAGGTGGGCCGGGAGCGGGTGGGGGCTCGCGTTTGGTTGTGTGTGTGTGTGTGTGCGTGTGAGTGTGGGTGGGTGTTTTCAGATACTATATTAGATACTGACTTTGTTCTTCCTTTCCGTGTGTGTGTGTGTGTGTGTGTGTGTGTGTGTAGCTGGTTCTCCAAGCCCAAAACGTGCCCAATCTGTCGGCAGGGGTCAACTGCTCCTTTGAGGACTACACGGAGACAGAGGGGCAGATCTTTGGGGGGCGTGTGTATTGCCTGTCCCCCTCCACCAAGGAGGTGGCTCCCATCACACGCGACCAAGGTGATACGACGTTCAATACATATTTATGCCAGAGAAAACACAGCGTATTCATATTTTTGGGGGAAGGCGGTTTTAATAGCTGTTCCGTCATGCCGAGACTGTGTGGTGCTGACAGTGTGACGTGTCGTGTCGCCACGGCACCGCGTGTCTCCTAGGCGACAAGCGTGTCGTGCAGCTGTACCTGAAGTCCAAGGAGACGGGGAAGAAGTTTGCCAGCGTGGAGTTTGTCTTCTACAACTGCAGCGTGCACCAGTCGTGAGTTTCTCTCTCCTTCCTTTACCAGCATGCTTGTCGATCTTTGGATATGTTTTTCATCTTATGCTAATGCTGTGTTTTACACTTAGTATGGTCATTTAGTGTTTCGCAATCAAACCGCAGAGTGTCAAACGAGTTGGGGAAATTACTTTCTATTGTGTCATTGAGTGATTTCAGATTTCTTTTTAAAACTACAGCTGTTTCCAGCCAGGGGGAGAGCTTTTTCTGATTCTGAGTTTAGTTGGTGCCATAAACTGGGCATTGTGGTGTACAGTGAATTCACCATTTAAGTGTCGGTGGTCGGAACAAAATATGTGAATTTCACATACACTGATCTTATGACCTGAATTTGTTCAATATACTTACTTAATTCAGCCTAAAAGCCTTTAAGTGAAAAAGCCAAAACAAAAAAAAATCTTTTTATGATGTCGCAGGTGAAAGGTAGACAAAACAGTCTTCAAAGAACAACATTGTGTGAGGGTGAGAGATCAGTGGAAAACTGTATAGGTCTCTCCCCTGCCAATAAGATGAGATCCATAAGGTCATTGTCATGACGATATCCCCCATAACCTTCTTAATGCTGCCAGCGATGTTGACTTACTTTACAGCTTACATCTCTTGCTCTATAGCTCTCTCTCTCTCTCTCTCTCTCTCTCTCTCTCTCTCTTTTACCCTCCCATCCCTTTTTCTGGTCTCTCTCTCATCCTTTCATTTGCCGGCTTCCTGCTTGAATCTATGTACTTTTCTCCCATTCGCTCCATTCAATTACTGGAGTGTCAGAAACGTTTTCCCCCTCAGCATCCCTGTCTCCTTCTTTCATCCCACCATTTATTTTATCCTTCCGCTTCCTTCCTGCTCTACTCTCCTCGTTCTTACTTTTCCCTCCTCCACTCCGTATCCGTTTTCTTCTCTCCTCGTTTCTCCTCTCCCCTCCTCTTCTCTCCTCGTTTCTCTTTTCCTCTCCTCTCCTCTGTCCTCTCCTCTTCTCTCCTCTCCTCTCAGCCCTGCATACATCTGCATTTTGATCTATGGCTAATGATCAGACCTGGCAGACTATTACAGACGGTCATAATGTGGAGGGTCTGGAGAGGCCTCACCTGCACCCTGAATCAAGGCCTCTCTCAAAGGCTTTGATACCAAAGGGCGCTAGTGTGAGGGGGGGTGTTTGTGTGTTTTTATGCATATTTCTCTTAACAACCCTGGTTCACCGGCCCACCTAGCCTCTTCCTATTGCATAAGCAGGTCTTTGATGTTCAATACTTTGCCCACACACACACACACACACACACACACACACACATACACACACGTTGAGAGAGAGAGAGCTGTCGTACAGTTTCCATTACTAGAGGCTTCTTCAATCCTGCTCCTGCTTTTGGTGGAGCAGCGCTCGCCCACCTGGCCCCCGTGTATTGATGCAGCGTGGCCCCTAAGCCTGGTGCATAGCCCCTGGTCACTGCTAACACAGAAGGGGAAATGAGCTCGCCTGATATTTACATAGGGATTCAAACAGACAGTAACATATATCGGCGTTTGTAGTAGAGAAGAAAAAAAAAGGCCGTCGGAACGGAGCGTTTTAGACGAGGCGGAGAGAGGAGGCGAGGGAGTTGAAAAAGCCAAGCAGGGGGACGGGGGGGGGGGGCGAACGAAACAAAGGCCCCGTAGGTCGGTGCGTCTACTGTGTCGTGCCTAACACACACGCCCCGGCCCTGAAGGGTGAGCCTTCTCAAGCACAAGCCCCGCTGGCCTCTGCCACAATGCCCTTTACAATATGAAAGGCTGACACACACACACCAACACACACACACACAGGGCTGGATGGCGAGCCATCGAGAGGACCCACTCGTGAGAGGGGAACCGCCCACATTCATCCCTGGCCCCTGGGAAAGGCCGGAAGGAAGCGGGCAGTGTGTAAATCTAAATAAGACGTAGCAAGTTTTAGATTAGTTTTTTTCTTTGACGCATTCGGAAGCCCTCTTAACTTTTCTAAATTTGCAAACATTTCATTGTCGTTGGAGGTTATAGTGTTATAATAGAGTTGTTGGCCTTTGGAGTTCCTTTATACTATGGAACAATAAAGCTAATCTATCAACAATTACCACATATGGCACATTTGGCAAAGCATTTGAATTAGAGTATTTAAATGTAACTAGTAAGCTAATGTTTTCGTTGAAATAGTTGTGCTGGTTTTCCCCCCTCCCTCCCTCCCACTAAGCTGAAATCTTTACTAGAGTAGAAAACTTGAATGGGGAAGGAGTTCACCTCTGAGTGGCCCTCATCAGAGACAAAACAGTGACATTGATTATTGAGCAGCCAGCTCAGAGCGGAGTAGTCCGCCCCGCCCGGTGTGAGACACTGCACGCTCGTCGGTCACTCGATGGAAGAAGTTTCAGGGGCCTATCTTACTGCTGAAACGTGGAGAACTTTCTAAAGCCTGCCTAGTTACACCGTCGTTTCGCTAAATCTTTCATTCAACGAGTAACATTTTTCTGTTGACTCCATGTACGTCATTTCAGTTATCTCCACCTTAATTCTTCTTGCTGTTGTTAATCCTTTTAGAATATTTTAATCTTTTTTTTCTGGGGGGATTCTTTTAAACATCACTTGTACCGTCGATACTCTCGGCATCAGAAGCGAGATTTGCCTAATCAAAGGTGGAGCCTTCCCTGTTTGAACAGCCGCGTTGTGTCTGGTAATCAATGTTTATTTCCCTGTTTTGTGCAATTTGGAAAGAGGAGTTCTGTACGAGCAGGCTTATCGGGCCCCGGCAGCCAAAGCCTTTGAGCGCGCTGAACGGGAAGGAGTATGAGCGCCGTGCCTCAGAGCTTCCTCCCCGGGTGTTCCGCGAGCGCTTCCCTCACACCTCGATGTAAAAAAAAAGGCTCGGCTCGTTTGGCACGGTGGCGATTGAAGCTCGACGCTCGGCCGTTTCAGGGAGAAACCGAACCTCGACGGGGTCGGGGGAGCGCGTGCTGGGAGATCTTCCTGGCCGGGCGAAGTGTCGAGCGTGGAAACAGTCACCGCAACATCATAAACTGTTCTTCGGAAGAGACTATCCAGGTGGGGGGATGGCTCCTTAGCGTCGTTCGAGGTCGCTGCTCTCCAAAGGAAAATGCGCCGTGTGCGACGAGTGCCAAAGTAACTCAAATCCTAATGAGGAAAAACGTGGAATCGTTGGCTGTAATGGAGCCGTGCCTTATTTGATCAGCCGATAGGTTTTAAAGGATTCGAGTGAAGGGAAAACAGACAGAGTGCTTTGTTTGCTCGGGGGGATGTGGGAGAACGAGGAAGGATGCGTTTGGACTTTGATTGGGGCCTCGTGACGAGTCACATGCGTGTGATTACCGATGAGCCCATGTCCCGCGGGGCTGTTCCGTGTCTTAATGTGTGTTCATGACGGGATCGTTAAGGGACTTAATTGGAGAAAACAAAAATCACCGGCTTAATGAATCGCAACGAGCATAGGTGTGTTTGTCTTCCTCGGCCTCCTGCGGTGTCCCACTCCATCCTTCTTGTTTCACCCTCTGTCTTCGTCCTTGGCATCGTTGCTACTCCCCCTCACCTCACCTCCAGTGCCGGGTAAAGGATCAACAGCTGACAGTTACTCCTCTTAAAGAGCCTTTTCATTTCGTTTCCTTTATTTTACCTCAGTTCTTACCCGACCCACCCACACAGCAAATTAGGCAGTGAATTCTTTGAGTAAAATATCTGGTGTTAGACCTGAAAGTCTGAGAGTGTTACATTTCTGGAGTGTATATTCAGAATTGTACCTCAGTGCAGAGGTGCCATCACCAGTGTAAAAGTAGTATTGCCAAACTTTCTCGCCAATCACCATAATGTGGTGTATGC
Organism: Galaxias olidus; assembly: GCA_026901105.3. Lineage (NCBI taxonomy): Eukaryota > Metazoa > Chordata > Actinopteri > Galaxiiformes > Galaxiidae > Galaxias > Galaxias olidus. The sequence continues at coordinate 432,762 of JAPMUY010006934.1, read as the reverse complement.
ATTAGATAAAGAACTTATGAAGCTACCTATTTTGTACTGTGCTGTTATTGTATGTTTAAATGTGAAACATTTGTGAATAACTAACAATGAATGAATGTAATTATGAATAATATCACTGGGCGGTGGCCAAGAAGCATGAACCCCCATTAAAGGTGCAGTATGTAAGTTTGAATTTCTAGCAATAGATTACTTTTTTTTTGTTTTTTTTATGTTTATTACATACCTCCTGAAGGATATCATTAAACCAAATGCTCAGAGAGAAGGTGCGTTATATATGAGCGCCCTGGGACCTGTATTGGGCTTTTAAAAAATCTAGGGACGCCCGCCTATCCCCAACCAATCAGGAGAGTTTTTGCAAGGAGTAAGGGCTACCTGCCTATCAATCACCTCGCGTGCACACTCCTAGGTAAAATTCCTGCTTACAGCATCACCCTCCAAACAAACATGTTGTTACAAGTTGCGTTGAAGACAAACGTAGCAGTGGTGTGATCTAGTTCTGTAGTTGCAAGGCGGCTGAAATCGTTGCATGTCGTCGCAAAAGACTTGGCTTGTCAAATCACCAAGTGCAGTTTTAGAACGTTCGGAAGTATCGCGCCAGATTTATGTACAAAATGCATTATTCGTTTACATGCATATGTTGGATATACTCATCAACTTATAGTAGCTATGGTGCAAATTGCAGCTAAATAAAAACGATTGTCATGCACTAGCTCAAACTAATAGGGGAATCAAATTATGAAATAGTTTTTGTTAACGTTAGCTAACGGTATGTCGTGACTATGGAAACGGTAATTTGTGTCCGGAATTAGACATCGCTTTATGCGTTGTTAGTGAGAACCAAAAATATGCACAACATACACGATTCATGAAACACTGCCTTGCTCAGGTTAATGAAGTCAAGTAAGAGCACGCACGGTCATGTGTGGGGTGGGCCGTTGAAAGGGATAGGAGGGACCAAAGACTCAGGAGGTTGGCCTTTTTGAGTGTTGTGATTCAAATTCTTGCCATTTTCCCCCCAATTCTCTAAAACTACATACTGCACCTTTAAGACCATTATAATATCTATCTGTATACATTATTAATTAAGTCTCATCAACAGCTGACAGCTACAGTCATGTACTTGTCTAAACACATACAAACTCTATTTTTGTATAAATGTATTAATTACAATGTTGAAATTCATCAATATGCATGTTCAAGGCCATAGCCAGGATTTTGGAAATACTGAGGTCATCTGGTCATGAGTCCTTGTTTGAGAATTTTTGTAAGACTATAGCATAAATCTATGCATTTGAATAACACAAATCACTAAGGAAATCATGTCAGACTTTGTCAGTGCTGACACATTAATTATACTAGTCTAATTTTAATTTAACAGAAGATAAGTCACAATTATGGCCAATATTGAAATTACTCTTCTGTTCAGTTTCTCACTGCATTGAAATCCCTTTCACCGTTTAACAAATTGAGCAGAGCATCTTTCAGGTTTGACTATCTTTCAGGGCTGGCCTGACAAGTGTTCAAAAACTCATTACTATAGTCTATTCCTTCACTAGATTCTTTTTTTCCCTTTCTCTTGCTATCTTCTCCTCTTGTCTCTCTCTTCTTGGAAGAACCTGCTCTCTCACTCTCCTCTCTTCTTTTTTAATTTTAATAAAAAAAAAACTTTTCAGTTACATATATGGAGATTGTATAACGTGTCATTATCAACATCGGACATAATAGCAGCATTTTCATTCATTAATAATTAGCATGATTAATATTTATGGAAAACTGGTGTTTCCAATAGTTTATCCAACCTGTATAGGCAGTAAATCCAAAATTTACATAGGCTTACATTTGAAATGCATTTATTATTATATTTGAGCAAGAATTTAAATATATTTTAAAGAGCAGGTACTGCCAAAGAGGAAACACTGTCACCAATACCTGCTGTCTCTATTCGTCCTCTCACTCGCCTTCTCCTTCTCTTTTTATCTTCTGTCTTCCAACCGCTATCCCAGTGAAGAAAGTAAACACTAGTGAGTTACTGAGTTAGCCTTCTAACTTACATTTTCTCTCGCCAAAATGTAACCTAACCTCAGAGCAATATTTAGCCCGCTTGCCAACAAGCTAGTCTAACAAGCCTGATACCAATGTATTCCTCCGGTTGTGTAGTTTCATGTGATGATAATAGTATAGTCGCGCTAGCTTAAATGAGCCCGCTAGAGCTCGCGTGTTACAGCGCAAATTGTATGGGGAGAAAATAAAAAAATACTAGAAAAAATATCGAGGACATGACCTCGGTGTCCTCAAAGCTAGCCACGGCTCTACATTAATATTGACAAGTGCTTTACAAAAAGATGGATGTGACTTTTCAGTAGTTTGTATTACATTAAACAACCTTAAGCTTTAATGTATTACTGTTATGTTTCCTAAGCAACATCTTATAAAATACAGTGTAAAAAAAAATTCACTGTAAATTTGAAGATTTGTTTTACAGTCTGTAGAATAATAACATGTGAAGTCTAGCTTGAGCATCGGTCACGACCGCTCGAGCTGTTTCCCGCTGTATCTGGTAGTAGCAGCCTGGCTAGAGACTAGTAGAGGAATAATGCAACTATTAAAACAAAGTACACGCGCGCCACAGCCGCATCGTGTCCACTGATAAAGTTTGAATGTGTTCATATATATAGCAGCAGATGCAATCGGATTATTCATTACATACAATTAGATTTTTGTTGAAGGTTGCTGAGGTCTTCTACATGAAACAAACGCTATATGGTCTGCGAAAAAGTAGTATTGCCAGGCAATACTTGTTTGAGAAGTAGTATTGCCATGGCAATACTGGCAATACTGATGGCGGCGGCCATGCCTCAGTGTACGTTCAGATCCCAGCGGAGTTGGTGCAGATTTGAGGTGTTTCAACAGAGTTTACCCCTCGAATAAGTAAAATTTTTGTGTTCACACTGTTGTTGCACATGCGCATTCCTTCTTATCTTGCCAAATTGCACAAAGGCACACCAGAAACGATTGTTGGCACACTGAACAAGATTTGTTGCAAAAGGCAGGAATCTTCCATTTATATAAAATTTTTCCTATCTGCTCTCTTCGGCTTTAGAAAGACAGACACACTTAAATCTTCCCGGTAAAATAAAACAAAGTAGTTATCTCAGTGGCTCGTCCTAGCGTTTATCCCATTCACAGCAAAACTGTAACGTTAGCTACCGGCAACATAGCGAGCTAACGCTAGCTATGTTAGCAAGCTAAAACATTGCTTTGGCTTGTTAGCTATTTGTTATGTCTTGCATGACTATGCGAAGACTTGGTGTAAGAGTGACTTAATTGCTGGTTAGTTAATATTGAGCATATATATATATATATATATATGTATATATATATATATATATATATATATATATATACATACGTATATACGTATATATATATACAGTATATGTGTGTGTGTGTGTATATGTATATATATATATATATATATATATATATATATATATATAACACCACAAAAACACCCTTTGGTGTTCAGATAAAGAATTTCAAGTGTTCTTACACTCCCTCACAAACGCTTAATTTTTACACCCATGTGTTCAACAGAACACTGTAAATGCCAGTGCTTTAACACCCTAAGGAGAGTTAATTACACTCAGATGTTGTGTGTATTTGATGGTGTCACGTGTAGACTCAAACGTGGTTTATTGCAACTTCCATAGAGTTAACCTAACATTTTACGATTTGGTGTGCAGTGAACAGGGACTATTCTGACAGCACACAAAAAATAAGTAAGTAACAAGGTCTGGCAAATGTACTTCCGATGGCCTTGAAAGTTGATTTCGAACGTCGGGTGTTTTTCTTTTAGGAAGTTTCCTTTGTGAGTGTTGGTTTGAGATATCGGAAATCAATAGGTGAGCGCTGTCCTTGACGGATGCCGGTCGGCACAGGGGAACCACGGGTTTAAAGCTGGCCAACCGTGCCTGCCAGCCCGATGATCTGGGTGTTGTGTTTGAACCAGTCTCTCGTTCTCGCCTTCTCACTGTCGCTCTCCTTCCTTTCCCAGGTGCCTGTCGTGTGTGAACGGCCACTTCCCCTGCCACTGGTGTAAATACCGACACATGTGCACGCAGAATGCCAACGACTGTTCCTTTCAGGAGGGACGTGTCAACACTTCAGAGGTAAGGACCCCCGCCCACCCAAACAGAGACACATTCTCTCACACACGCGCGCACACACACACACACACACACACACACACACACACGCGCACACACACGCACACACTCTCATTGTTACAACTTTGACTTCTGAATTAATCGAAATTTAGCACAACAAACAACCTAAATCCCAACTAAAACAAAACAAAAAATTGTTTGATAGTCAGGTGGCTATCCACGTACATTTTAGGGCAGTGGAAACGCACAATAGATCTAGGGTTCGGTACAGGTTGGCAGAGCTTAGGTGACGGTTTCAAGGGTACTGTACCGAAAGTGTTGGGTGGAAATGTAGCTTTACTGTCTTAATTTCCCTGACTTTTATCTGCCTCTTCACTCGCTTTTTGTCGCTCACACACACACACACACACACACACTCACACGCGCGAATGTGCACATTCAAAAGCACACTGATCCCTGTGACAATCACCTCTTTAAGGGTGTAAATCCACATCTACAGGCATGCAGGCTGACTTGAGGGAATGAAAAGCCCTCAGTTATGTATGTGTGTGTCTGATTCCCCCCCCCTCTCCTTTCTTAATGCCGCTGGCATCGCACAGTGCAGCTCATGTATACATATGTTTGTCTTGGCAGCCCGTTTCTTATCTCCAGCTCGCCGGAACACCTTTCCCTGCTCCCCTGCTCGGGCTCTGGGCTTTATTTACGCTCTTAATTGGTCACGAGGTATCCTTCCTCAATCCAATTATAAAGCGACACTTTTATCTCTCCGCTGGAGCTTGATACGCCGCTGCCGCAGCACTGCCGCTCTCTCTCTCTCTCTCTCTCTCTCTCTCTCTCTCTCTCTCTCTCTACCTCTCTCTCTACCTCTCTATCTCACTCTTTTTCTCTCTCTCTTTCTTCTCTCCCCCTCTCGCTTTTTTCTCTCTCTTTCTCCTTCGCCCTTTTTTCTTCTTCTCTATTTTCTCTTTCTCTCGATTACCTCTCTCTCCTTGTTTCTCTCTCTCTGTGTTCTGTCTGTTTTTTTTTTTAAATCTCTGACTGCTTAGACTCGCATGGTGAGGGTTTGATCCCAGAGAAGACAATTTGGCGTGCCCTCAGTACGGCTGGGGGTGGACGTGTGTTGAAAGAGAGGGGAAGGGGAGGGGACCCGCTGTTTTTTAAAGAGAAGAACAATCAAAGATAACACCTGAGCTGAGTGGGCCCATTGTACCCTGGAAGTGGTGCCTCTTTTTTTCCCCTCTCTACCTCTCTCTCTCCCACATTTGGTCGTCCGCGTAAATTCTCAATTTTCCTTTTATCAGCCGACGGTGTGCATTCGGCGCAGACGTTGCCATGGAAACGGGGACACGCGGCATCAAGGCGTTCAGAGATACCCTTCATTAGAGAATCACACCAATGCCACAGAATGGCCCCCCCTCTGCCCCTGTCCCCCCTCGTTATGCACACACTGAGTGTGCACTGCCAGTCAACGCAGGGTGTAGTTCTACCAAACAAAACAAAAAGAAGAAGAAGCTGTTTTGACAAATACAAGTTTGAAAGTTATATTGCTGGGTAACTGTGACCTGGCAATGATGGTGAAACGTAATTATTTTTACATTACACACACTTTATATAATGTGCTTTGAAATCTACATTTAGCTTTGACATCCCATTTATGAATACAATTTCAGAGTTTTTAGCCACTAGCACGGCACTTTCATTCTCAAAATGCAGCGAGTAACATTTTCTCCATATGTAAATGCTTATAAATCAGCGCTAGTGTGACAGCGCATAAACAAAGGGGCGCATTAAAGCCGACCAGGCAGAAAATTGCCGGAGTCTCAGCTACACTTGAGAAAGCCAACAGAACCAAATGAATCAACACAAACATTGAGACAAACAAACACTGCCACCAACAAATTTGCTTGACTGAGCAGAAGGGATTCGGAGGGTGCTGGCTGGGTGCTTGTTTGAAATGTAAGGCTCTGGGTGGGGGGGGGGGGGGGGGGGGGGGGTCGGCAACGAGAGACGACTTTATATTGGTGCTCAATACTTGGATGCTAGTGTTTGTATTCCGAAATGTTGCCCCCCCCCATAAAATAATTCGAATGCATTATTTTGCTTTACCGATGTTTTGCTGCTCGTACATACAGAGTGATGTTTATATAAAACACCACTTTCCTATGCCACTTTGAAGTAGGCCGAAAAAACCCGATCGATAAAGACTGACTTAAGCGGGAGATTACAGAGGTGTCGATAAATAATCAGTCGAAGTTTTGCGTCAGCGTTTTTCGGCACTGGTGTGGCTCCGTACCGCCTTGGTGGTTCAGGTGACTGGGAGAAGTGTCGCGCCCCAGCAGCAGCAGCAGCAGCAGCGAGAGTCACCAGAGACCGGGCCTGACGCTGCAGCCGGCCCCTCATTGATAATCGTTAGCGCCGTCTGCCGGGCTCCAGATGTGGAGAGAGGGAGAGATCTAGATCAACATTCGTCTTCCCGGGCCCTAATTAGAAGACGGATCACCGGGACAGGCGCCGAGGCACGGCAGGCGCTCCCTTCTGTTCCGCTCTGTTCTGACACACATACTGAAGCACACACTGTTGTAACACACACATGCATGCCCTGATCACTGTTCAAAGCAAGCATGTCCCATGAGGAGGGGGGCCTCTCGCGTGTCGTCGTCGTGTCCCCCCCCCCACCCCCCCCCGATGGGCCTCTGGCTTTGATTCATTGGCCCACTTCTTCATTCACCCACAAGCCAAGTCAATTAGCTGAGACGTGGGGCACCTTACTCACCTGAGGCTGTTCGATGTACCCCCCCCCCCCCCCCCCCCCCCCCGCCGGGCCGGGACTCGGGCTGGGACCGGCATCGAGGTGCCTGCCTCTCGAGCTCCCCAGCCGGGGCTGGGCACCGGGCTCGTCTCCTCTCCTCTGGCTCTCCGCCGCCGCTGCTCCGGTATGGCCGCCCGGCCTCAGCTCTACTGGGCCTCGGTGAATTATTCAAACGCGTAAAAGCATCATCTCCAGATGGCTCAATGAATCCGTGTTGGCTCTGAGACGGAGGAGAGGAGGGTAGGAGAAGGAAGGGCAGGAGGAAGGGTGGGGGGGGGCTGAAAGTTAGAAAGATGTCGAGAAAGCGGGCCTGATAAAAAAAAAAAGAGGATGTTTTTTTGAATGAGAGATAAGGGAAAACAAAGAGGAGTCAAAAGAATGATGTCGGGGGCGGACGGGGGAGGACTGTACAAGTGGAAAGGAGGGGAAAGTAGTGGAGGAGAGGAGAGGCAGAGCGAGGGAGGGGGGGAGGGGGCTCGGAGGAAACTTTGATCATTTGGCAGATGAAGAACCACTTTCAGCTTGTGACCCCATCAGTTGCTCTACTCGCCTTAATTCCCTCTTCAATAATTCTCTATCATTAAGTTCCTGTTGTGTGTCCTACTTCTGCATTCCCTCCGTCTCCCGCCTGCCCGCCTGCCTTCCGCGGAGCGCCCCGACTGCAGCCTCAGCAGAAGCCTCTACTGTAGGCCGCACATGGGATTGTGGGTTTGGCACGGCGCTACTTACGCCAGGCACAGCGCAAGGTCAACATGAAAGCACATGTTGGCTGATTGAATGGGAACTGAATGGAGTGCAAACGACTTCATTTATTGGGAATTGTAGTATCATCGTTTATAGATTTTTATCATTTAAAAGTTGTTAATATTAGTCTAATGATCTAGGTTTGCACAGCCACATGCAACAGCATCATAGATAAGAACCATAGCGGTGTTTTCCATAAAAATTAAAAAAGCAATGCTTGTATTAAAGACCCCCTCCGATGAAAATCAAGTTTTTAACGTTGTTAACATGGCCTTGTGGTGTTTTCCATGTGTTGCAAGACATATCAGGAGCAAAATAAGCAGCCAACGCCATGGCTGAGCATTTCTGCTTTGAAACCGAAAGGACAGTCTCAAACGGGCGAGTTCAGACAAGCCAGATTTGTGATGTCACAAATGTTTAAGGAACCGTTTTTAACCAACCACCGTTTATGGGCGGAGTGACTATACAGTGCTGTGCATAAGTATTTGCCCCCTTACAGATACTTATTGTTTTTGCACATTTGTCACACTTAAATGTTTCAGATTATCAAACAAATTTTAATTTCAGACAAAGATAACCTGAGTAAATACAAAAAGCTGTTTTTAAATGATGATTTCATTTATTAAGGGAAAAAAGCTATCCAAACCAACCTGGCCCTATGTGAAAAATTAATTGCCCCCCCCCCCCCCCCTTGTTAAATCATGAATTAACTGATATTATTTTTGGGAAAGCTGAGTTCAATTTCACAAGCCACACCCAGGCCTGATTACTGCCAGAACTGTAGAATCAAGAAATCACTTAAATAGAACCTGTCTGACAACATGAGGTAGGCTAAAAGATCTCAAAAAGCAACACATCATGCCCCGATCTGAAGAAATTCAAGAACAGATGAGAAACAAAGTCATTGACATATATCAGTCTGGAAAGGGTTACAAAGCCATTTTTAAGGCTTTGGGACTCCAGCGAACCACAGTGAGAGCCATTATCCACAAATGGAGAAAACATGGAACAGTGGTGAACCTTCCCAGGAGTGGCCGGCCTACCAAAATTACTCCAAGAGCGCATCGACTCATCCAGGAGGTCACAATGAACCCAGAACAACATCTAAAGCACCGCAGGCCTCACTTGCCTCAGTTAAGGTCAGTGTTCATGATTCAACAATAAGAAAGAGACTGGGCAAACATGGTATCCATGGGAGAGTTCCAAGGCGAAAACTACTGCTGACCAAAAAGAACTCAAAGGCCCGTCTCGCATTTGCCAAAAAACATCTTGATGATCCCCAAGACTTGGGAAAATATTCTGTGGACTGACGAGACAAAAGTGGAACTTTTTGAAAGGTGTGCGTCCCATTACATCTGGCATAAAACTAACACAGCATTTCAGGAAAAGAACATCATACCAACAGTCAAACATGGTGGTGGTAGTGTGATGGTCTGGGGCTGCTTTGCTGCTTCAGAACCTGGGCGACTTTCCGTAATTGATGGAACCATGAATTCTGCTCTCTACCAGAAAATCCTGATGGAGAATGTCCGGCCATCAGTTCGTGACCTTAAGCTCAAGCGCACTTGGGTTATGCAGCAGGACAATGATCCGAAGCACACCAGCAAGTCCACCTCTGAATGGCTCAAAAAACCCAAAATGAAGGTTTTGGAGTGGCCTAGTCGTCCGGACTTAAATCCGATTGAGATGCTGTGGCATGACCTTAAACAGGCCGTTCATGCTCGTAATTCCTCCAATGTGGCTGAATTAAAACAATTCTGCAAAGAAGAGTGGGGCAAAATTCCTCCACAGCGATGTGAAAGACTCATTGCCAGTTATCGCGAACGCTTGATTGCAGTTGTTGCCGCCAAGGGTGGCACAACCAGTTATTAGGTTTAGGGGGCAATTACTTTTTCACATAGGGCCAGGTTGGTTTGGATAGCTTTTTTCCCTTAATAAATGAAATCATTTAAAAACAGCTTTTTGTATTTACTCAGGTTACCTTTGTCTGATATTAAAATTTGTTTAATATTCTGAAACATTTAAGTGTGACAAATGTGCAAAAACAATAAGTATCTGTAAGGGGTCAAATACTTTTGCACAGCACTGTATATACATGTGTATATGATTTATATGTTTTAAGCAGAATATTTTTAAATGTTTTTTTTTATTTTTGTATTATTACTGCAGGGGGACTCTAAGACAGCAACAATGTTAAAATGGCAAATCTTTTATTTCGGCATGTCATCCGTCATCAGTGTGTGCCTTGTTGGCGAAGGAAGTTACCTCGATTTCTTTTCATCGTGCGAAAGGAACAGCTTAGTTATTTATGTAATTAGCGTACCCTGTTTGAAGTGAAATCGTGGAATGTTTTGTTGTCAAAGGAAAGCAGTTTGTGTTCTTTTAAATACTACTATCTACAGCATCCCCCAGAAAAACACAGGCACACAACACACACACAAACACACGGAGCTGAAAACATGCATCTGCTGCTGGATGTAACACCTATAGACATCGTAAGGGAAAGGGATATCCATAATAATAATAATAATAATAATCTTTATTTATATAGCGCCTTTCAAAACAGGGTTACAGGGTGCTTTACAATAAAAATAGAAAAATCGAATATGATTAAGACACAGTAAAATAATACAGTAAAATAGGCACCATTGGAGTAGACAGTCTTGGTGTGATGCATGGAGTCAGAGCTGCTCCTCGCTGACCCACGCCGCACACATACGTATGGGGGAGAGGCACCATGACATCACCTTGCCAGGAGGACTGTCTGTCCCAGGGGAGATGTAGTCATCATATCAGGCCTCCTTTTAACTGCACCACCTTATCTCTTTCATTCTATCTCTCTCTCTGCCTCTCTCTCTCTCTCTCTCTCTCTGCCACTATCTCTCTCTCTCTCTCTCTCTGCCTCTCTCTCTCTCTGCCACTATCTCTCTCTCTCTCTCTCTCTCTCTCTCTCTCTCTCTCTCTCTCTCTCTCTCCCTCTCCCACCCTTTGTCTCGTGTGTGTGCGGCCCATAGGGTCTTGGCCTTTTCTTGTGGATCGCTTCACTGGACTGTAACGTTAATCCATGGGTCCCTCTGCAGTGCGCTCCCCCCTGGGCCAACCCTTGCCTCACCAACACACACACACACACACACACACACACACACACACACAGAGAGAGACACACAAACACAGAGACACACACACACACACACCCCGGCACAAGCAGAGGCTCAGTGTCAGTCTCGCGCTCGCGCCCAGCCACCTCCGTCTGTCACTCAAGTGCTGCACATCGCCACGACTCCCATCGTCGGGACACGGCCAATGACGAGTGGGCTCCCCCGCGGGACACCGCCGGCAGCCAATCAGACGGAGAACCCTCCAAGGGCTCCGACGTCACCTGGCGACGGATGCCGTTTTCGAAAAAGGGAGGGGGCGAGGGGTTAGGGGGAGGCGGTGGGCGGCGTGTTAGCGTGGTAGCGACAGCCTGTGGTCTGCGCGGAGGATAAGCCCGTTGTGTCTGCTCCGCGCGCGCCTCTCCCCTCTTTGTCTCTCCTCGTTGCTGTTTTGTAAGCCCTGCCTAATGTTCCAAGACCGCTCGCTGCCGCACGGCGTTACGCAGCCAGCCTGGAGGGAACAGGCGGAGGGGGGGAGGGGAGGAGAGGAGAGGAGAGCGGGAGGGATGAGCAGGGAGGGGTATCAACCGCTAGCCTAGCGCCAGAGCCAGCAGGGGCATGACTGGAGGCTATGTTTGAGCTAAACAAACAGTCAACTACTGAAGCGTATCTGCCAGACCAGAGAAAGGAGGGAGGGTGGAGGAGGAGAGAGGAGGAGAATATTGAAGGGAAGGCAGGAGCATGAAGGCGCGTGAGAGAACATAGAGATCCGAGTTGGAGGAGAGTGAGAGGAGGATCGAAAGAGGGGAAAGTGGGAGAGAGAGAGAGAGAGACAGACAGACAGAGAGAGAGAGAGGGAGGGAGGGAGAGAGAGAAAAAGAGATAGAGACAGACAGAGGGAGAGAGAGAAAGAGAGAGATAGAGACAGACAGAGGGAGAGAGAGAGAGAGAGAGAGAGAGAGAGAGAGAGAGAGAGATGCACGAGTGCAAAGCAGGCCAGCCCACTCTCTGTCACCCCGGGCTGTCGCTGTAAACTCTGCCTTTGTGTTTGGCCTCAGCCCGCTTCATCGCTTGAAGCTGAGTCTTGGGACCAGCATTGTGTGTGTGTGTGTGTGTGTGTGTGTGTGTGTGTGTGTGTGTGTGTGTGTGTGTGTGTGTGTGTGTGTGTGTGTGTGTGTGTGTGTGTGTGTGTGTGTGTCTCAGAGGGACAAAATAACCAGTGTGCTACCCGCCAGCTTAGGAGGGAGTTGACCTCTGACCCCCATCGCCACTTTAATAAACGAGTGTGTGACTCTGCTGCACCTGGTCTTCACCTCTCCTCCTCCCTCCTCCTCCTCCTCCTCTTCATCCCCCCCTTTTCTTCATCCTCCCCTCCCTCTAGCACCCCCCCCTCTCTCAACACCCTTTCACCCTGCTTCCTCCCCCCTCTCTACCACCACCAGCAACACTGGCTCGCAGACACTCTCCTAGGTCCCCTGGCTTCACACACACACACACACACACACACACACACACACACTTTTGTGGCATTTCAAAGGACATCAAGGGGTGAGAAAAGAAAAAGAGAGGGGGGGGGAGAGAAAGAGAGAGGGAGAGCGAGCGAGGCAGAGGGGTGGGTGGAGATAGAAGAGAGGTTCGCCCTTCAAAGGAATCCCCCAGGTGAGCGAGCGGTGGCTACACTCTCTGTTATCTGATCCCAGCTCCCCCCCCCCCCCGCTTTGACACCTGTCACAACGCCTAATGAAATAGTTTCCTCTTCTCTATCTGCGGTCCCGATCCTTTGTTCGCTGCGTGATTGTATGTGTGCACACGTGTGTGTGTGTGTGTGTGTGTGTGTGTGTGTGTGTGTGTGTGTGTGTGTGTGTGTGTTTTGTATTATCAGTTCCCTTAGAGGAACGTGCCACATCTTTTTTTTGGGGGGGTGGGGGGGTGTAATCCTGGCTCATTGGTAATGGGTAACAGACCCTGTGTGTGTGTGTGTGTGTGTGTGTGTGTGTGTGTGTGTGTGTGTGTGTGTGTGTGTGTGTGTTTTGCCTGTTGCTACACGCCAATGCAACAGTCTGCTAGAGTTTCCGTTCCAGACCTTGGTGTTGTGTTGGCAGAGGTAGGGCCAGACGGCGCTCCAGACAGACAGGCATTGACACGGACAGACAGACAGGCAGGCAGGCAGTGATACAGACAAACAGTTATACAGGAAAGCAGTGATACAGGCAGGCAGTTATACAGACGGTGCTTCAGACAGACAGGCAGGCAGGCAGGCAGGCAGGCAGGCAGGCAGGCAGGCAGGCAGGCAGGCAGGCAGGCAGGCAGACAGAGACAGACAGACAGGCAGGCAGGCAGGCAGGCAGGCAGACAGACAGACAGGCAGACAGGCAGGCAGGCAGGCTGGCAGGCAGGCGGGCAGGCAGGCAGGCAGAGACAGGGAGGCAGGCAGGCAGGCAGGCAGGCTGGCAGGCAGGCAGGCAGACAGAGACAGGGAGGCAGGCAGGCAGGCAGACAGACAGACAGACAGACAGACAGAGACAGGCAGGCAGACAGACGGAGCGAGCTGCGGACGGCAGTCTGCTGGCTCTGGATCAGATCGACATGCCTTCCTGCTCCAAAGCGAGGGTCATTCTCTGGCTGACCTGGCACACATCTCATGGCGGGGTGCCAGTTGTTGTGTCCAGGAACGACCATCAGCTCTCGCCAGGAAACAGGCCCCCTCTGCTCGACACACTACCTGGCCCGCGGGCGCCGTGCGATCACGACGTGAAAGTATTTTCCCATCTCGCCCCCCCCCCCCCCCCCTTAACGTCCAGCGAGCGGAGCCGCTTCATGATCAGCTCTCTGCCAGCCGCGGGTCCTCAAGCACGCCGGGCCCTATCGGCTTCAGTGGTCCCTCTCCTCCATATGGATCTCACCTTTCCCTACTCTCCCCCCCCCCTTTCCGTCTCTGCCTCATTATACCCGCTGAGTCTCGCTGGGTGGCTGTGTGCAAAAGGGAAGCAGAATGGGCGCCTCTAATTTCAGCCAGGGCCAATAATTCTGCCGCGGCGTTTGAAGGCTCAGAGCAGGCAGGTGAAGATGAGGTACGACGGTTTGTGTGTAGCGGGGCCGGCAGGCGGATTGCCTCGTGATTGCCTCAGTGTTTCAAGTGTGAGTTGTGGGGGGGGGGGGGATAAAGACACAAGGGGGGTGGTTGAAAAGTAAACGCTACCAGTGACTAATAAATACGCTTTGACGCGAGACTTTTTGGTACATCAAGAGAAGCTGATGAAAGAGTTACACCGAGGGAAAGGAGTCTTTTAAATATTTGAGGAACGGAAAAAAGAAACTACTCAGCGCGCCGTCGACCTGTTTGTGTTTGAATGATGTATCAATGCGTGCTGTGCTCCTCCCCCACCCTTCCAGGAGTGCCCCCAGATCCTGCCCTCCAGCCAGATCTACATCCCCGTGGGCGTGATGCGGCCCATCACCCTGCTGGCCAAGAACCTGCCGCAGCCCCAGTCGGGCCAGAGGAACTACGAGTGCATCTTCCACATCCAGGGCGCCAGCCACAGCGTCACGGCGCTGCGCTTCAACAGCACCAGCATCCAGTGCCAGAAGACCACGGTGAGTAACGGGCCCCCTGACCCGGGCCGGAGGGATTGTGAGGGGGGGGGGGCATCGTGTCGGGGTGGCGCGGTTGGACATTTTAACGAGTAATGATTTACTGCATTGGTTATGGCGCTTTTTTTTCTCTAGACCCCCAGTTACACGCTCTACACTGTATGGGGGGGGGGGGGTGACGACTCACAGTTTGGTTGCCAATGTGTAGCCCCCACCATATAGCGGGACGAGGCCTCCTCCGTGGGGAGTGTCGTTCTGCGGGGCCTGGCCCGGGATTGACGTGCGCTCGGGTGCTCCTTGCCGCCGCGTTCCCGTGTCAAGTAATCACCGTGTGCCAACCCGCTCATTGAGGCCTCAATCAGCGGGCCCTGGCACATAACCGATCGTGTGGTTTTTTTTGTACCCTGTCGTTCATTTTTGCCCGCCCGACCAATCGGAGTCGTTCGAAGTCACTTAGGCGACGGCAATTAGCCGCTACTTAGCCGCCCGTGCGATTAGCATGAGAGCAGCGTGGGGCAGCTCGGAGAAAGGTCTCGCCGTGGCTAATGGGGGTTGAAGTCTTTGGGAAGCGGGTGGGTGGGTGCGTGGGTGGGGGCCTTTTCTTTGGCCTGTCACGGGGGAAGCCGAGGGTCATTTAGCTGTCCTTCAACGTGATGCCGGGGGGTCAAAACCTCCGCCCCCGAATGGCTGGCCGTGCCACTGGTAATTACTTATGCCAGCCTTTTTTTTTTTTAAAGACAGGCCTTGTTGGATTGCCACTGGCTCATGTTGTTAGGCAGTTATTGCGTCACGCGGTCCTATTATGGAAGTCAATCAGCTGTCAAAAGGCGTCTCCTTTCTAGGGCATGTGTAAAGGTCTTGTTGACGGAGCCGGGTGGCAAAGGAAATGTGTTATTCCAGCCCCGTTTACTGAACGCAAGATGTCATTATACAATTACAATTATACTCACAGAGTTAAGTTGTTATTTTAGCTGTTCATCCCCCCCCCCCCCCCCCCCCCCCCCCCAACATGCACACAGATACACAGACAGACAGACAGAGACGCAGACAGACAGCGACACGGACAGGCAGAGACACAGACAGACGGAGACACAGACAGACGGAGACACAGACAGACGGAGACACAGACAGACACAGACACAGACAGGCAGAGACACAGACAGACAGACGGAGACGCAGACAGGCAGAGACACAGACAGACAGACGGAGACGCAGACAGGCAGAGACACAGACAGACAGGCAGAGACACAGACAGACAGATGGAGACGCAGACAGACAGGTAGGCAGTGGAGCAGGAAAGAGGAACAATAAAGCGAGAGGTGCAGTGGGCCTCAGTCTAATCAATAGAATCAACAGTGGAGGTGTGGGGAGTCCTGTGGACTCTCTGCTGACTGGACCAGAGACTGGCCTCCTGCCCTCATGTTTACACATTATAGATCTGTGTTTACCATTAGTCTCCTGAGCAGCAGGAGTGTGTGTGTGTGTGTGGAGAGGTGGGAGTTACGTCATCGTGTGTGTGTGTGTGTGTGTGTGTGTGTGTGTGTGTGTGTGTGTGTGTGTGTGTGTGTGTGTGTGTGTGTGTGTGTGTGTGTGCGTGTGTGCGCGCGCGCCGCACACTTCTTTACTTCACACATTTACTTTTCTGGAGCCTAGCTCCCAATGGAGTGGTCGCCTGTAGGTTTAAAAAGAAAGGAAAAAAGAAAACGGCCTTCCCCTCAAACTCCCCTCAAACCCCAAGGCCTCTTCTCTACCTCGCTCACCCTCGGAGAAAACATCTGCTGATTGGGGATAGCAGGCCGGACTACAGCAGAATCTTCTCGCACAGCCTCCCTCCCTCCCTCCCGCCTTCCCTCCATCCCTCCCTCCCTCCGTGCCTCTCGCGGGCCCGTCGGGTGACGGCGATAGGATCCAATTAAAGAGGCGCCAGATAAAATGATGATGAATTGCGACGGAGCGGCGGAGTGGCAGGCCGCTCCCGGGATCCCCGCGCCGGAGAGGAGCGGGAGAGAGGGAGGCGGGGACGGGAGGAGGTCCCCGGGAAAACAAACCAGACCGGCGGGATGCGCTGCGGACGGATACATAATAAGAGAGAGGGGGGGGGGGGGGGGGGGATGATTACCCCCGCGCGCGGCGGCGGCGGAGGAGGAGGAACGCTCTTAGCCGAGGTGTTCTTTGTCCGGACCCGGCGTGCACTCACTGTACCATAAATCACGCGGCTCCTCCGGCGTGTGAGGAGACGTCACGGGGCCAGGACGAGACAGGAAGATGTCGGGTTATTAATCAGGCGAGGGGCGGGGGGGGCGGGGGGGGGGGGGGGGGGGGTTGTGGTGGTGTGCTCCGTCTCACTGGCTGTCCCCGCGTTAGGCGCTCCAACGATAACAGTGAGCTCATGTAGACAAACACACCGGGGAAATGGCACGGCAACATGCTTGGGTGCACTGCCACACACTCACGCACTCACGCACACGCTTCGCTCATGGAGCGCCGGGCCCCTGAGGGCTTTGGAAGCGCAGCATCAGGCGGGCATATGGAGATTCTTCACATGATCCTCTCCCTAATCAGCTGGATGAGAGAAGAGGACCATCAGCACTCCCTGTGCTGGCTGACTGGCTGACTGGCTGACTGGCTTACTGGCTGGCTGGCTGGCTGGCTCAGATTCATCATCCTGACACTGTCTGGGGCGCTGCTCCTGGAACGGTCCCACACACATCTATCTAGCCACACTGTTTTTATAACTCGGACAGAGCCGGTGCACAGGGCACAGCAGCTAGAGTAGTTTCACACACACACACACACACACACACACACACACACACACACACACACACACACACGCTCACACACAAGCATATCCTCTCCCTTTTTCTCTTTGTCTTGCTCACTGTGCCCCACCAATCTCTCTCTCTCTTTCTCTCTCTCTCTCTCTCTCTCTCTACCTCTCTCTCTCTCTGTTTTGCTCTCTCCTGCTCTCTATTTCTTTTCCTCTCGCGCGCACAAATTGTATTGTGTGATCTTATTACAGGGAATCCTCCAAGCAAGCAGCAAGTGACTCAGTTCATTTAGAGATGCCACTGGTGTATGTTGCATCGCTAATGAAAACAAAGCCCGCCCGCTGCAGTCGAAGAATAGAAGAAGAGGAAGAGGAAGGGAGAGAGAGAATGAGAGAGAGAGAGAACGAGAGAGAGAGAAAATGAGAGAGAGAGAATGAGAGGGGGGGCGGTGAGAGAGAGTGGCAGAGGGAGAAAGAGAGAGAGACAGAGAGACAGCGGTTGGAGAGAGCAGCACCATGGGCCCTGCTCAGGGAGATGGTTCCTTCATTTCTTTGGCCATGTGTGTATCGGTGAACACACACACACGAAGCAGAGATGGACTGTGGAGTAACTTTGCTTTTAGCTTACAGAAGATGGGAAGGGAGGAGAGGGGAGGGGAGGGGAGAGAGGAGAGGAAAGGAGAGGAGAGGAGATGGAGCAGAGAAGAGAGGGGAGAGAGCAGAGGAAAGAGGAGAGGAAAGCAGAGGGGAGCGGAGGAGAGGAAAGAGGAGAGGAGAGGATATGGGAGCAGAGGGTGTCCTGGCCCCCCTCTGAGGTTTTATTTTAAACCACCACACTCAGGTATCCCTTCAACATGACTAATTATATGAGGGTGACCTGCACACACACACACACACACGCACACACACACACGCACACACACGCACACACACACACATGTGTGCAAACGGCACCAGGCGTGTTCCTTCTCCCCAAAGCAGCAGCAGCTGCTCGGTTCTGTTAGCGTCGGCACTTTTTGGCGCCGCACAGATTAGGCAGCCGGCCTCACACACACACACACACACACACACACACACGCCGTATGAATAGTCCAGGACGGGCGGTCCGTGGAGACGATCCTGGTAGCGAGAGAGGAAGGCGAAGGTGCGTGTGTGTGGGAGGGGGGGCAGATAAAGAATGAACCGTCGTTCGGTCGCGGTGTTGTTGTAATGAGGTCAGGGACAGGTTTGTGCTCACCTAGTGCTTCTCCCATGTTCTCCCCCCTCCGTCCCTCCGGTCCTCCCCTATCTCCTCCCCCCATCCCCCCCAGGGGCCTGCATATAGCCGGGCTAGATTAATTACCGCCAGCTATAGGGAGAGGCTTGACCAGGGGGATAGTAATGATCCTGATTACTCATATCAGCCAGCACCAGGGGCTCAGGGTGGAAAGGTAGAACCGTGGCCCAGCTGAGGGGCCTCCCGGTGGGGCGAAGGAGGCAGACGCGCTGCCTCTCTGGCTTTCTCTCCTGGAGCTGATCGAAAGGAGCTCTTGACTGGTTGTTGTGGCAAAAAGGTATCCCATGGGGGGAGTGGGGGACGTTTTAAGGAATTCGTTTGGATGGAACAACGCAGGATGTTTGGAATGTCGTTCCTTTGTTCCCCTCGGGTGAGAAAAGAGGCGTTCTGATCTTGGTCGCTCGAGGCTGGAGAGTCTTTCCCCCCTTTGTGTCTCTCTGACTGACCCCAGACCAGGCGTTAGGTCAGGGATTCAGCCTCTCGCCCCGGCGGTGCGACTGCCGCCCACTGACTGCTCGACCCAATGACGTCGCGTCATCGCTTGCGGTTCGCCGTGGCAACGTGTGACCTATGAACAAAGCGTGACGTCACGGGCGGCTGGGTGGGCAGGGGGCGAGAGGAGAACAGGGCGCCCCAGTGTTTGGTGACTGTGGTGTCGCAGGCGGAGTCATCGCTGTGGTTAAAGTTTAATGGTGGGTCCACCGCAAGAAGGCGTTTTGTGGGGGGGGAGTAGTGTTTGTGTCTGTGTGTGTGTGTGTGTGTGTGTGTGTGTGTGTGTGTGTGTGTGTGTGTGAATGTGAGAGGGGAGAGTCATTTTACACACATCCTTGCCTTTGTGGGCCTGTGCTACATCCATTTGTCTGTGTATGTGTGTGTGTGTTCATGTAGGTGCGTGCATGTTTGTGTATATGTGTTTATCTTCATGTGTGTGTGAGTGTTGACGAGTGCGTGCAGGGCATTAGTTACCACAAACAGGCGTCGGTCGACACAGGGCCGAGTGATGGAGTCAATAGCCCCTTTTCATGAATGATGGATGAGCCTTCCCCTGGAGCCCTGGTGGGAGGGGAGTGCTTTGTTTGGGGTTCACTGGCCCCGTCCTCCCTGGTCCCGCTCCGCCCGCCCGCCCGCCCGCCCGCCCGCCCCGCCCGCCTCCCTCACACACACCAAGCACAGCCAAGGAGCACGCCCAGGAGAAATGTGGAAACACAGCCTGAGAAATAGTTTGCACTTCTTTTACAGTGTATGGAAACGAGAGGTTGTGTGTGTGTGTGTGTGTGTGTGTGTATGAGTGTTTGTGTGTGTGTGTGTGTGTGTGTGTGTGTGTGTGTGTGTGTGTGTGTGTGTGTGTAAGCATGTCAGGCTCCAGCCCACACTCCAGACGTGACGCCCATGAGGGTGGGGGGTGGATAAGACATGTCAGGGAGCAAATTGAAAACGCCAATTCCACTTTCCTCCCCCCGCGCGGCGTGGAGCGCCCAGGCCCTGCCACTTAGCTCATGTGTAAATGAATGGGCTCCTCGCCGTCGGTTAGATAAGGCTGATTTCCCTCCCTCCCTCCGACGCTCCCTAAATGCCGGCCCTTCTCCGCCCGCTTTCAGGCCACGCTTCACTCGGTTTTGCTCTTTGAGATTGTTAGAGGGACGGGTCGTTTATATGTGGGGGGGGGGGGGGGGGGACGATGGCGTTTTTGGTGGTGGGCAGCGCACTTCCAACTGGAATGTTCTGATTGGTTAGGCTGTGAAAAAATAAATTGTCTGTCTGTCTCTCTCTCTCTCTCTCTCTCTCTCTCTCTCTCTCTCTCTCTCTCTCTCTCTCTCACTCTCTCTCTGTCCCCCAGTATGACTATGAGGGCAGTGAGATCAGTGATATGCCGGTGGACCTCTCAGTGGTGTGGAACGGGAACTTTGTCATTGACAACCCCTTCGACATACAAGGTAAATGTCTCCTCTCGTCTCGTCTCTCTCTTCCTCTTCCTCCCATCTCCTCTCCTCTCCTTTCCTCTTCCTCTTCCTCCCATCTCTCCTCTCCTTCCTCTTCTTCCCATCTCCTCTCTCTCTTCCTCATTCCTTTCCTTTTTATATTACTCTTCCTCCCATCTTCTCTTCCTCTTCCTCTTCCTCTTCTCCTCTTTCTCTTCCTCTGAGTCTTCCTCTCCTCTCCTCTCCTCTCCTCTCCTCTCCTCTCCTCTCCTCTCCTCTCCTCTTCCTATCCCTCTCCTCTTCTTCCCATCCCCTCTGCTCAGTACTATTAAGTGAGTGTTCTGCATGGCTGGGTATGTGGTTAGGCCCTGCTGGCTTCAATAAGCCTTATCTATGCTGCTGCTTGCTGTGCCTTCCCGCTCCCACCCTCAACAACATGCTGACAGACGGAAGGAGGGATGGAGGGATAGAGGAAGGGATTGGAGGGATGGAGGGATGGATGAATAATCCAACAAAGAGAGCAGAAGCAGACTCTTCAAGCTACGGTGGACCTGTGATGATTTGTCACGCAAACACGCTGCACGCATATACAGAACAAATTGACATAGTTACACATACACACACACACACACACACACACACACACACACACACACATAGTAACAAAGTCTCACACACACACGGGCACATACTCACGTCGGAACGCTGACACACAGACGGAAAAGAAACAAGAGGCACGTTTTAGTTCGACCGTCAGTCTGACCTCATTCTGAGACGTGGGGACCATTTTGCACGCTGCCAGAGAGAGCCTGACCTCATTTTGTCGCGCGGCTATCACGGTAGATGGTTTCCACGGCGCCGCCTGTAGTCTTTAAGAGCCTCCGCGGCGCGTCGACGCGACCGAGGAGCGGTTTGTTTGGTCTCCCCGTGCGGAGCGGGGCGCCGTCCCCCCCTCGTCTTCCGTTCCCGAGGCGTCGATGGCCCCCGGCTGCGGGGGGCCCCTCCGGTGAAGCCGCGTCCCCGCTCGGCGTAGAGGCAGAGCGGGGGAGCACAGGGACCTCCACGCGCCACACAGCACCGTGGAAATAGGCCTCCGAAACCAGCCACAAAAGACCTTCTCCTCCCTCTCTCCTCCTCTGCCTGTCTCTCTTCGTTTGGCCCTCCCTCCCGCCTTCCACCCCTCCGTCCGTCTCTCGCTCTCTCTCCCTCTCTCTCTGAGTCACGCGTATTATCCGTCTTAGCCAGGCTGCTCGACAAGGCCCAGCTTTGCCCCGGTGTAAAGAGGAAATGTTAATGTAATTCAATCATTCATTCGGTTCACTTTAATTAGCGCCACGCTACTTTTAAGCTTAGCCGTGGCTAATCAGATTAGCGGGCAAGGCCGCGGCGGATGGATACGCCGGCTCCTTTGAAGTCCTGCGGCCGTCTGGCGGAGCGGCGCCCGCGACGTGGCTGCTCCCCTCCGTCTCAATCATCCCCCTCTCTCTCTCTCTCTCTCTCTCTCTCTCTCTCTCTCTCTCTCTCTCTCTCTCTCTCTCTGCGCTATCTGTCTCTCTCTCTATCTTTCGCTTTCTTTTTCCTTTTCTTTTTTTTGGCGCGCTCTTTCTCTTCCCTCTTTCTTCCGCCGTTCCTCCCCTCCTCCTCCGTCTCTCTATCTGTCTGCCACAGTGGGCCGCGAGCGTTGTTGTTTGAGGGACTAACCGGCGTCGTTCATGAACGATAACCAGGCCCTGTTGCTAATTTGTCAACGCGCGCGCGGCTCCCTGTGTTTACCCTCCGCCCCGTCATCCCTCCATCCCCTCCCGTCGCCCGCCTTCCTTCAGGTGGCTGTTTTCTCTCTCTCTCTCTCTCTCTCTCTCTCTCTCTCTCTCTCTCTCTCTCTCTCTCTCTCTCTCTCTCTCTCTCTGCCGTGGGTGACGCCGTCTCTCGCTCCGTGGTGCAGAGACGTGTCCCCATGCAGGTTCAGTTTGGCCTTTTGGCAGACGAGGACAGAGCGGCAAAGAACAAAAACACGCAGCGACAACACGACATCACCTGGCTGTTTCTCGCCCTGTCTCTTTTATCTTCCTCTCCTCCATGCCTCCTAAGTGGAGAGGCTGCTGTTACTTCTGCTTGGCGGCTAACCCTCTCCCTCCTCTCCCCCCAGCCCACCTGTACAAGTGCAGGGCCCTGCGGGACAGCTGCGGGATGTGTCTGAAGGCGGACCCCCGGTTCGAGTGCGGCTGGTGCGTGCAGGAGAGGAAGTGCTCCCTGCGGCAGGAGTGCGCGCCGGCCGAGAGCAGCTGGATGCACGCCACCGCCGGCAACAGCCGCTGCTCCCACCCCAAGATCAGCAAGGTGAGGCGGCCCCGCTGTGTCACAGAGAAGGGGTGTGTGTGTGGGTGTGTGTGTGTGTGTTTGTGTGTGGGAGGGTGGGGGGGGGGGGGTGTGTCTTGTCTAGTAGGGAGGGGGTGGAGAGGCGGGTGCGTTCTCAGTGAGCTGTGGCCATCTGTTGCCCTGCTCCTCCGAGACCCTCCTCTTTCCTGGCCTTTTACCAGACTACGCTTTCTCACCCTCCCTCTCTTTCTCTCTCTCTCTCTCTCTCTCTCTCTCTCTTTCTCTGTCTCTCTCTCTGTCTCTCTCCCTCTCTCTCTCTCTTTCTCCGTCTCTCTAGCTTTCTCTCTGTCTAACTCTCATTCGTTCGCTCTCTCTCTCTCTCTCTGCTAGAGATGATAAGCAGAGAGACTTGAGAGGCTGCAACGTGCGCGATCTGAGCAAAAGAAATCCCCCCTCCTTTCCTCTGGAGACCACGGGAGTCCGGGATCTGTATGCACACTCTGCCGTCCCGGCCGCCGGCGTCGGGGTCTATCCGACCCGTCCTGTTCCCACCGCGCTCCCCCATGTCCGCCTCCGCGCCCTGCCACTCCCGGTCGCTCACCCTTTCATCAGCGACGCCGCACGGACACCCTCAGGAGTCTCGGGAAGCCGCTGGAAGTCTGGGGGGGGGGGGGGCGGGGGGGGGGCAGACGGCGCGAGCACTCACTCTGTATTATTTCAAGCCGGGACCTCGACGGTGCCCTTCACCCGGTAAAGGCTGGCGTTGCCCCCGAGTTACATCAACTCACACGGCCCCCGCGGCACACAGGCACGTCTGCCTCGCGTTTGAGGGAGGAGGAGGAGGAGGAGGAGGAGGAGGAGAGGGAGGAGGAGAGGGAGCGGGGCCGTGCGAGAAGATCAGTCGCCCTCCATCTTTGTCTGAAAGTTGGCAGTGGCCTATGTTGTCAGGTGGAAGAGCCGCATAATGGCAGACTGTTTAACTGGGATTTTGGACTCTCTTATTCTCTCTCTTTCTCCGTCTCCCTCGCACGCTCTCTCTCTCTCTCTCTCCGGCTCTCTCTCTCTCCCACCCCCCCCCCTCTCTCTCTCTCTCTCTGTGTTTCCCTCTCTCTCTCTACTTCTCTCTCTCTCTCTCTCTCTCTCTCTCCGTCTCTCTCTCTCTCTACCCCCCCCCATCTCTCTCTCTCTCTGTGTTTCCCTCTATCTCCTTCTCTCTCTCTCTCTCTCTCTCTCTCTCCGTCTCTCTCTCTCTGCTCCTCCGTCCCCGGTCATGCCCAGGGAGGCCGTAGTAATTGAATTCTCTTTCTCTCCTCTCCCTCTTTGTCTCTCAATAAGGCGCGGCGTCTCAGTGAGTTCTGACTGACGTCTCGTCTGCTAGTCGACACTCTGAGGACCCCATCCTCTCCTCCCCGCCCCGCCCCTCACGGCCGCTCCCTCCCCGCCTCCCTCCTTCCCTGCCTCCTCCATCCTCCACAAAAGACCAGAAAGAATTGGAAGCAGAGAAAAAAGACAAAGCGCCGAAATGAGGCTATGCTTGATAAAGGGAGGGGAGGCGGTGTGTGTGTGTGTGTACGTGTGTACGTGTGTGCGTGTGTGTGTGTGTGTGTGCGTGTGTGTGTGTGTGTGTGTGTGTGCGTGCGTGCGTGCGAGGATGATAGACTCCCTGGAGCGTCACTCTATCCCACCTCATAACATCTTCCGCCCTCCCTCTGTCAAACCCCCCCTCGTTCCCCTGTGCACACATCAATAATACTCCTTCCATCTTCCCAGGGTCCCCTGTCTCCTTCTCTTCATCCTGTCCTTCCCCTCCCTCTCTCCCTCCCTCCCACCTCTCCTCCTTGTTATGCTCGACTCTTCCCCCCGTCTCTCCTCCCTACCTCCCTCCCTCCCTCTCTCTGCCCTCCCTGACTCCTTACCTTCTCGCCGTTTCTCCAGCCTTCCCCTTCCAGCACCCCTGCCCCCTCTCTCTCTCTCTCGCTCTCATCCCCCCTCTGCTCCACCACCTCCCTCACCTGCTCTCCCTCTCCCTCTCCTCCCTGGGCCTCAGCGCTCCATGGCAGGCTCTGCATGTATGTTATGTCAGATAAATATTATATCAGACGGAATGCACTTAGCTGGGAGAAGGAGAAGGAGACAGAGCGAGGGAGCGAGGCGGGGTAGAGAGAGAGAGGTAGAGAGAGAGAGAGAGAGAGGAGTGTTCCTCAGCGACTTATTATGTTTTCCTCCCCAGGCCCCCCTCTTGTTAGAGAGCATCTCTGATTTGCTCTGACACCTCGGCACGTAAAATATACATGTGTCGGCTGCGTGTGCCTGCGTTGGTGTGTGTGTGTGTGTGTGTGTGTGTGTGTGTGTGTGCGGGTGTATGTGTCTACGCGTGCGCCGGGGAGCTGGAGGCTAGAATATAGAGGGTTGTTTTGTTTTATTCAAAGGATGAGGCGAGCGTTAGAGGGGAAAGGTTCAATGAGATGAAGAAGGTGACGGTTGAGGCAAACATAGGAATGCAAAGTGTGAGGAGTTAGATGAAGAAACGGCCGTGTTCCGTATCCGGATCCTACGGCACGATACTGGAACAGACCGCAAAACCCGTGCTGTCGTTTCTTCTCATTGCCGACTCAGACTCCACACCCGTCCTGCATTTATCATACGCCACCGTACGCACAGCTTAAATAAAGAACTACGCTTGGCAATGGGCTTTATTTATTATGTAATGCTATATGTTCTGTATTTGTCTGAGAATGTGGTTCACCGCTCTCTCGGTCCTGAGCCTTGACAGGATGCACCATCTGTGCGACGCACCTTCTAAAACCGACACAAACAGGCAGCTTACCCGTTCCTCTCCGCGTGGCAAGTGCAAGCCATGCCAGTCCAGAGCAGCGTTACCTTCACGCTGTGGTCCTTACGGTAGAGCAGGGCAGAGCAGCCTGAGGGAGATGGAGGGAGCACGCTGTCTCCAAACACACGACGGGGAGGCCGACAGAAGTGAGGCGACGGTGAAGAACAACACGCACACGCAACATGCTAACACAACACGCACACACAACACGCACACGCAACACGCACACGCAACACGCACACGCAACACGCACACGCAACACGAACACACAACACGCTAACACAACACGCTAACAACACGCACACGCAACACGCTAACACAACACGCACACACAACACGCACACGCAACACGCACACGCAACATGCACACACAACACGCTCACACAACACGCACACACAACACGCTCTCACAACACGCTCACACAACACGCACACACTACACGCTCACACAACATGCTAACACAACATGCTCACACAACACGCTCTCTGGGCTGTCTACTGATCAGGCCCAGTGAGCCCAAATATGTGTATCTCACCTCAGAGAGCGAGGGAGGGGGGGGGGGTGTCAGAAAGAGAGAGAGATAGAGAAAGAGAGAGAGAGAGGGAGGGAGGAGGCGGGCAGAGAGAGAGAGAGTGAGGGAGAGACAGGGCCAGATGGAGGTCAGGGTTTCCGCTGGGCAGCGCGGGGTAGGATTCAGTCTTAAGCCAGTCTGTGGGTTGTTGTGAGAGAAGGGCCTCTCCAGAATACTGACGGGCATGGACGGCTGCCTTGTGCTTTGAATTCCCCCCCACCGCTCGGTGTTCCTGTTCCTGTCCCGGCAGGTCGATAGAACTGTCCACAGCTACAGAGTGCTACCAACTGCAGACGTATTCCCAAGAATCCCTAAACAAAACAGCGTCGCCGCCGCTAACGCTTTAGCCACAGGTTATCCTGGCCCACGCGGCGGCGTTCCCTCGTCGACGCGCCTGTGGCCCTACGTCGGGAGTATACGGTGTCTGTCAACGGGGGCCATGTGGAACCCGGTTTGCGCGGCGACCACAGCGCCGCCACGCCACTTGTGAGAGTTCGCAAGCTGCCTGCCGCGCTGCCCTGCCAGTTGGTAGCCATTATGTGGTTGCGGTGAGGCTGGTGCTGTTTGGGGAAGCCCAGTGACACGCTAGGCAGGGACCCGGTCTCCTTTCCTGCTGGATTTGAGACGGTTGGGTTTAGCGTTAGCTGAGGAGCCCAGACAGTAAACTGGTTTCTATAGAGCCAGCTAGTAGGACTCAGACGAGTGTAAGAAAATAATGCATGCTGGTCGGACTCCAAAGAAGGGCAAACGTTTTCATGAAATGACTCGCAGATTGATGTACAAATAACCAAGGCTATCACAATAGTATACCAACCATGTCTTGTTATGGATCAACACGAAGGATTTCCAGATACTTACATTACGTTCTGTACGTAGTGACTGTGACGGGACCTACTGGGCGTTGAGTGAATGATTTGATGTGGTTCGATTTCATTCCATTCATCGTTGCTCCCCTCAACTAATCGGGGGAGGGTTGGGGACCTCGGCTACGACGATAGGCCGGTGTGTCGCCAGGCAGGACAAGCTAGCTAGGGCGTCCGGGCGGCTGCTGTCCTTTGATTGGGGCCCACGCTACCAGGCAACCGCGCGCTGGGGGTTCCATTTCCTGGAAAAACCAGCCGAGCGGGACGGGAGGAACCGGCCGGCGCCGAGCCGCCTCCTAATTCCCCCCCCCCCCCCCGCACTGCCGCCGGTTAAGGAGACGCGCCGCGCGTGTCGGCCCGCCCATCCGTCACCGCATTTGTTTTTGTCACGCCACACCTGTCCTCGTTACGGCCGATAATCCGGCTGAATGAATCACATTAGGGCCCGGCAGCGGGCTGCGGAGCCGCCAACCTGGCAACACTGGGAGCCGGCCGTAATAACTTTCAATTAGACTCCGCAGACAGGGCCGGGACGTGTGTGTGTGTGTGTGTGTGTGTGTGTGTGTGCGAGCGCGTTCGCGCGTTTGTTTTTGCCGCGGTTTCCGAATGCTGAGAGGTGATTCTTCTTCATTAAAATTGCAACGCGCGTTTGTGTGTGTGTGTGTGTGTGTGTGTGTGTGTGTGTGTGTGTGTGTGTGTGTGTGTGCGTGCGTGCGTGTGTGCGTGTGTGCGCGTGCGCGCGTGCGCGCGCGCGCGTGTGACAACTCCAGTGGTGACCACGCTACAGTTCCCCCACGTGTTGGCCCTCCCTCACACCCTCAGCGCTCGTCGAGGAGCGACGCTTTCAGGTGTGGAATACTAACGATGATCTCCTCCTGCCCATCTCCCTGTTCCTTCCTTCCCTGGACCCCTCCTCTCCCCTCCCCCTCCGCCTCCCATTGCCAGTTGTTCCCGGAGACGGGCCCCAGACAGGGGGGCACTAGGGTGACCATCCTGGGGGAGAACCTGGGCCTCCAGTTTGGGGACATCCAGAGCGGCGTCAGACTGGGCAAGGTTCCATGCGTGCCCATCGAGGAGGAGTATGTCAGCGCCGAGAGGTGAGGAAGGCTGCAGCTGGCTGGCACACGGCCCCGCGGCGCGCGCGCAACCACCCCCCCTCACACACACACACACACACTCTCACACACACACACACACACACTCTCTCTCTCTCACACACACACACACACACACACACACACACACACACACACACACACACACACCAGACAAAAACACTATGCTTTCACCTTGGCTTTTCATCCTCTTGGCTGCCTTCCCAATTTCCTATTTTAAACTGCCTTTTACACAGTTTAGAACCAACTCTCTCTCTCTCTCTCTCTCTCTCTCTCTCTCTCTCCCTCCCATCTCTCTCCCTCTCTCTCTCTCTCTCTCTCTTTCCCCTCCCCTCTACAGGATAGTGTGTCTGCTGAACGACGCCACAAGCTTCCGTGTGCAAGAGGCGCATGTGGAGGTGTGTGTGCGAGACTGCGTGAGCGACTACCGAGCCCTGTCACCCAGACCCTTCACCTTCGTGGTAAGAACAACCCACTGAGGACAGGAGAGGAGAGGAGAGGAGAGGAGAGGAGAGGAGAGGAGAGGAGAGGAGAGGAGAGGCTGAGGGAGAGGAAAGGAGTGGAGAGGAGAGGGAGAAGGAGGGGGAGAGGAGAGGAGAGGCGAGGATAGGAGGAGACAGCGTGGTTGGTGGGTGCTGACGTGTGTCCTCTCTCCCCCCAGACGCCTTTCTTCACTCGGGTGCAGCCGGCCGAGGGGCCCCTCTCTGGGGGGACGCGGGTCACCATCGAGGGGAACCACCTGAGCGCCGGCAGCGTCGTCTCCATCACCATCGGACGACAGCCCTGCCAATTCAAAAAGTCAGTGGTGCCTCCTGTGTCTGTGTCTGTGTGTCTGTGTATGTGTGTTTGTGTGTTTTGTATATGTGTTTGTGTATGTGGGTGTGTATGTGTGTTTGTGTATGTGTGTCTGTGTTTGTGTATGTGTGTACGTGTGTCTGTGTCTGTGTATGTGTCTGTGTTTGTATATGTGTCTGTGTATGTGTCTGTGTATGTGTCTGTGTTTGTATATGTGTTTGTGTATGTGGGTGTGTCAGAGAGCTTGTACGTATGGTTGTGTATGTGTGATTTGTGTATGTGTGTTTGTGTGTGTGTTTGTACATGTTTGTGTATGTGTATTACGTGTCAGAGTGCTTGTGTGTGTGTGTGTGTGTGTGTGTGTGTGTGTGTGTGTGTGTGTGTTATTGTCCATGTTTATGAAATACCAGGACGGTGTAGATGGCTCTAAGCAGCCTGTTATTAAAGTCATTCCGAGGGCCTTTGATGCAGGCAACATCTAGGAGTATTTTTCTTCTCCCCGCCGTAATGCAACAGATTTGCAATTTATTCCTATCACTCCGTCTGCATCACACCGGCATTGTGTGTATCCTGTGTGTGTGTGTGTGTGTGTGTGTGTGTGTGTGTGTGTGTGTGTGTGTGTGTGTGTGTCTGTGTGTGTGTCAGTGTGACAGCCACCTTGTCAGAGTGTGGCTTGTTCTGAGGGTTTCTGGTGAGCTGGTTCGTTGTGAATGGGGTTGCCATGGCAACGGGGCAAGGTAATTGTGGAATAGGCATTGCAGGCACGTCTCTCCGTCTCTGTAGGGCCAGATCTGGGAATCTCAGCTGAAAGACCGCAGCGCTACACACACGCACACACACAAACACACACAGCAAACACACACACACACACACACACACACACACACACACACATGCAAGCACACGATCACGCACAGAAAAAGAGCCACTTCTGGAGAGCCTTGGCACAGAGAGGCAGGCATCATTGAACTGTGCTAAATACATATTAGATAATGTAGCGAGGGGAGAACGGGCTTATGATACTCTATGTGGAGTGCTAGTGTGGCTTTCAATTGGACACACACACACACACAGTCTGCACACACACACCTATTCTGTGTGTAAAGAACATAATTTACCGTTGAATTAAAAAGTAATAATACGGAAAACAGAGGGAAAAGCTCCCACGTGTTCTTAGATGCAACCTGTTCAACCTGTGCTTCTACTACCTCTTCTCTCTCGCTCTCTCCCTCTCTACCTCTCTCCCTCTCTCTCTCTCTCTCTCTCTCTCTCTCACTCTCTCTCTCTCTCCCTCTCGCTCTCTCACTCTCACCTTCCATCTTTTTTCTCTCTCTCCATCCCTCCCTCCCTCCAGGAGGAACGCCCGGGAGATTGTGTGCGTGACCCCGGCGGGCGTGGCCCCGGGCAGCGCTCACGTCCTGGTGGACATCGACGCGGCGGAGCTGAGGAACCCGGAGGTGAGGTTCAACTACACCGAGGACCCCACCGTGCTGCGGATCGAGCCCGACTGGAGCATCGCCAGGTAGGGGCGCGCGGGGCCGCCGCATCCAGGGGGGCTGTGGTTCCACCGGCCGGTCTAGCTCGCCAGAGTGACAGCGGCAGCAGCCAATCTATGGGCTAGGAAGAGGCTTGGCTAGGCTATAGCGCAGACTTTTTATTGGTGGCCTGTTGTCCCATCCCGCCCCTTATTGGCGACCTTGAGGCGCTCAGAGTCTTTGTGCAGCAGAGAGCGTTCCCTTTGCAAACCAGACCTGACCCAGGAGCACCTGTGGTCCAAGTCAACGCCGCTATACCCCCATTGTGTGTGTGTGTGTGTGTGTGTGTGTGTGTGTGTGTGTGTGTGTGTGTGTGTGTGTGTGTGTGCAGTGGTAGGGGGGTTCTACTCCAGTGAGCTCAGCGTGGGTGCTCCCTCCCCCTATACACTCTCTCCCAAGCACACACGCCTCTTCCCCCAGCCCCCAGTGTTTGGCCCCGGATCTCTCGTCCATCTGGCACAGACAAACACAAGAGAACAACAGGCCCACATGGTGACACACACACACACACACACACACACACACACACACACACACACACACACACAAACACACACACACACGCACACACACACACACACACACACACACCACTTTGATGTGAGATCTGGGATATTGTCCGACTGTGATGCCAGGCGGTTTTATCCTCCTAGCTGTTACCGTACCATAGCTCATGGATGTGATGTGCTCGTAGGATTCCTGAATGGGAGCGGCGTAAAGGGCGGAGAGAGAGGGACCGAGGCGCAGGTCAAAAGAGAGTCGGAGAGACAGAGTGTGCAAGTGAAGGAGAGGATCAGTGGGACGGGTAGCAGAGCCCGTGTTCAAGGCACGTGCCCCCCACCCCCACCCCACCCCACCCCACCCCCACCCCACCGGACGTCTGATCGTCGCCGTCGGAGACGAGCTCTGAGTGCAGAGGGATTAAGAGAGAGAGAGTGTGAGAGAGAGAGACAGAAAGAGAGGAAGAAGAGGTAGATACACAGAGAGAGAGAGAGATGGCTGCCATGGGTGAGGCTGAATCGCGTGCCTGACCCACGCATGCGAGAGCTGAGAGAGAGAGAGAGAAAGAGACACACAGAAAGAGAGGAAGAAGAGGTAGACATCCAGAAAGAGAGAGAGCGAGACATAGTCACGGAAAGAGAGAGGAAGAAGAGAGAAAGGCTGGCAGCGGTGTACGTCGGAGGGAGGATGAGAGGAAGGTGGAGGGAGAAGCCGCCTCCTCTGCTTCACGCGCAGACTACCAGCCCAGTCCCTCGCACAGACAGCGAAACTCCCTGCCACACTGTCAGTCGAGCTGGGAGGCAGAGGGAGAGAGGGAGGGAGGGAGGGAGGGGGAGGACCAGACAGGCTGGGGTGCCCCCCCCCCCCCCCCCCCCGGCAGCGAGGGTTCTCTGGGATGCGCGTGTGTGTACCGGCAGTGTACCGTGACGCTGTGCGTCCTACCTGAAAGGTCTGCTCCTCACGGTGGAACCACACGGCGTCCGTGCTACGTCACGCAGTGCGTGTTGCCCCCCCCCTCGGTCCGCCGTGTGTGTCTGTCTCTACAGCAGTGTGCTGTCTCTGTTCTCCCTCAGCGGCGGGACTCTGCTGACCATCAGCGGGACCAACCTGGCAACCGTGAGGGAACCCAAGATACGGGCCAAGTACGGCCAGGCGGAGTCCTTCCATGTAAGTGCACGCAAGAGAGACGTCTCCACACACACACACACACACACACACACACACACACACACATACCGGTGACGTGCATGCTAGGTGTTGGCCTGTTTGTGATGCACAGCACTAACTGTTAAGACGTTTCCGTAAGACACACACACATACACACACACACACACACACACACACACACACCACTCCTTGTTGTAGGGTCCAAGGTGGCAGACTGTCTGTCTTGGTATGCCTTCTCCTGTTTCTGCCGCAAGAGCCTCGATATTCAACACTGCCCCGGGACACTTGACCTTTCAAATGTCATCCCTTTGTGTGTGTGTGTGTCTGTGTGTGTGTGTCTGTGTGTGTGTGTGTGTGTGTGTGTGTGTGTGTGTGTGTGTGTGTGTGTGTGTGTGTGTGTGTGTGTGTGTGTGTGTGTGTGTGTGTGTGTGTGTGTGTGTGTGTGTGTGTGGTACGGTGCCTCCGGTGTTACTCTCTCCTGGAGGAACCATTTCCCACGCATGGTGACCTTGCCCCCCCCCCCACTGCCATCTTCCCTTCCTGTGGTCCCAAAAACAGACCATTACTGTCACTTGACCTCTAACACGAGTGCTAGTTTCATTCTCCCTGTGTCCGAGACTCAACCAGCTCCTCTCCTCACCCCTCTCCTCCTTTCTCCTCCTCTCTCTCTCTCTCTCTCTGTCTCTCTCTCTCGC
>JAPMUY010006934.1:370000-392500 GCA_026901105.3 Galaxias olidus | reverse complement strand
TAATAAACTAACCACTAAAATAACATTCTACAGTACATAGTAGAAATGCATTTATTGTCTGGACACAGATTATTGTATTATTATATCGACAAGTAAAGAGGATCACATTCAATCTGATTTAAACAAAGTTCACCTGTTATCGTTGATGATACACTTAATACATTATTTAAGCTGACAGATAGCGCACTCATCTTTACTGGTCAGAATAGTTAACACGTTTAAACATACACGTGCACACAGGAGTCGACGTCAACACGCCCACATAGAGTTAACCTTCTACAGACTATGTGCCACGAAAGGTCGATGTCTCTTTGTGCCCGATGGCCACCAACAAAGACATTGTTCGGCTATGGACGCCCAATGCTGTGAGCGTGACCTTTAGCCCCCTCCCTCAGTAGCCCATTCCATTCCCAGACCCACACACGGTGTGTGGACTCGTGCGACGCCAGCATCGTGCAACAATTCACCATCAGCCAAGTCCCCCCTCAAAAACTCACTGACACCCAACGTTCTCCAAGTGGAGAAGTGAATAAAGGGGGAGTTCTCCATTCATTCCAGGCCCTTTCCTTCCCTGCTGAGTTCATACTAGCACTTCACCCCCCCCCCCCCCCGGGCTCCGAGGTGTAATCAAGTGGCCCCACTCTATTGGCTGCTGCCCGGCGCTTTGTTAAGCCGGCCGGCCACAGCGGCCGTCTCTGCTGCCGGAGGGGGGGGGGGTGGGGGGGGGGGTCTGGTTTCAGCTTCGCAGAGAGACACTTTATTAGGCCAGAGAGAGAGAGAGAGAGAGAGAGAGAGAGAGAGAGAGAGAGAGAGAGAGAGAGAGAGAGAGAGAGAGAGAGAGAGAGAGAGAGAGAGAGAGAGAGAGAGAGAGAGAGAGAGAGAGAGAGAGAGAGAGAGAGAGAGAGAGAGAGAGAGAGAGAGAGAGAGAGAGAGAGAGGAGAGAGGAAGGAATAGAAGGAAGGAAAAGAAGAGACGCGTAAGAGAGGGAGCTACATAAGGAGAGGTCTGGGTAGTAAAAGCAAAGCGGGGGGGGGGGCATCGGCGCAGTGGCTGTCTGGGGCCCCGGCAATTTAGGGCTGAGCACCAAAGGCACCGCGGGAGACAGGAAGAGGGATGGCCGGGGAGACGGAGGGGTCGAGTGTAAAGGATGGCAGAAAAGAAGCCCTCTGATTTGAAAGAGATTACTCCTTCACTTGTGATGGCCGTGGCCCTCCGTCTCGGGGTCCACTGTACAGACCGCGGCCTTTGTGCTATGTGGGCTTCTCTGCGTGGAGGACTGGGACAAGTGGAAAGGCCAAGCTTAAAAAAGGGAAGGGGAAAAAAGAGGAGAGGAGCAGAGAGACGCGCAGGGCTGGAGGGAGGTCTGATGTGTTGTTGATGAGTAGTGACAGGTGCCAGCCAGTGGAACAAGCGGGGCTGCGCGCTCCTGTCACCCCACTCCGGGAGCCAGACTCTCGCACGCGCGCGCGCACACACACACACAAACACACACACACACACACACACACACACGCGCACACACACACACACACACACACACACGCAAGTAATATCACACACGCGTACGCCCTACACACAGCCCCTCGCCACGGCCCGATGAGTCCCTGCCTCGCTCCAGCCCTCCTTCACTGTCACCGCTGTGTCTCCCCTCTCGCACTCTCTCTCTCCCTCTCTTTCTCTCTCTCTCTCTCTCTCTCTCTCTCGCTCTCTCTCCCTCTCGCTCTCTCTCTCCCTCTCTCTCTCTCTCTCTCTCTCTCTCTCTCTCTCTCTCTCTCTCTCTCTCTCTCTCTCTCTCTCTCTCTCTCTCCCTCCCTCTCTCTCTCTCTCTCTGTCTGAGCACGGTCGGTTCAGGGCGGGTGATCATGGGGTGTTTGAGGAGACATCCTCTAAGTCACACTGCACGCTGTGAGCTCAGCAGCACAGATGGCCAAGGGCCTGTGATACTTCCCATAATACCACGCAGAGGTTACGTTTTGGTGAAGCGTTCCGTGAAAGACGGAACGTTCTTTTTTGGGGGGTTTCCGAACGTATTAGGTTGAGATTGTTCAGTCAAAAGTCTAGAATTCCTAAAAATAGTAAAAACAATAAAAAAATCCTGGTAAAAACGGGGCGTTTTTCGAACGGTCTCACAACGGGAGCGGCTCTGCTGCCGGCGCGTGTGCCCGCAGGTCCAGGCCAACGTGGAGAAGGCCCTGACGCTCTTCGGCCAGCTGCTGACCAAGAAGCACTTCCTGCTGACCTTCATCCGCACGCTGGAGGCGCAGCGCTCCTTCTCCATGCGCGACCGCGGCAACGTGGCCTCGCTGATCATGACGGCGCTGCAGGGCGAGATGGAGTACGCCACGGGGGTGCTGAAGCAGCTGCTGTCCGACCTCATCGACAAGAACCTGGAGAGCAAGAACCACCCCAAGCTGCTGCTGCGCAGGTACCGGCGCGCGCGCGCACACACACACACACACACACACACATATATACATAGCCACGCAGACACACAAACGGGTCCGTCAAACTGTTTCAACTTTCTTTTCCGAGGGCGGCGCGATTCGAAAGTAGTGACACCTAGTAACGCTGTCTAGACACAAACGTTCAGAGTCCAATCTCACCGCGTGGCAACAACGGAGGGCTATTCCCTGAAGCGTGAAACTAAATCAAAGTTTAGTCCAACACTGTAGACTGTCCCTGTCTCACCTTCCTCAATCGGAGCCTTAATTAGGATTAGCCAACGACAGAGGAAGAGGAGGAAAAAAAGAAGCTTGACGGATGCTTGAGGGAAAAAGAGACAGAGTTAGCGGGCGAGAGAGAGAGAGAGGTAGAAGAGAGAAAGGCACCTAAGTACATAAGTTTGTCCAAGATTCTTTTTTTTCTCTCTCTCTCTCTCTCTCTCTCTCTCTCTCTCTCTCTCTCCCATAAGGCACATATTAGCGGAAATAAATTCACTTAATTACCGATGATTTTAATTAATCCCCCGTTAGACGTCCCTTTCCGGGGTCTCGGCAAGGCGACAGGTTTATGATTACAGGGAAAAAGGTAGCCGGCTTATGCTAATGAACTGTGTTTTAATGAGGCCGGGATGTTCTCTCCCCGTGTGGAGTTTTGTTTGTTTGCCTCGCCGAGGCCTGAACCACAGAGTGGTGACATCGTCCCGGTGTTTGAGACGGCAGCGGTCGATGTGGGGGACAGGCGAAGGCCGGCCATGCCGTACCTCGGCACAGAGGACTCGGTGCGACCCTCGTTATTTTCTGAATTGTTTTCATGCTCGTGTGTGTGTGTGTGTGTGTGTGTGTGTGTGTTTTTTTTTGCAGAACGGAGTCCGTCGCCGAGAAGATGCTGACCAACTGGTTCACCTTCCTGCTCAACAAGTTCCTCAAGGTAAGAGCGGCGTTCCGCGCCGTCTCACCTCGAACCTCTCCCACTGCCTAGCTCCGTCGGCAACCGCCAGCTTACCGGCCCGGGTTTTAAAGCGGCTCCCCGTCACCGACGCCTTGGCCCCCGTATAAGGCAGGCTCCTGCCGTCTATTTCTGTCATCTTGTTTGTCCCCCTGACCCTGGCCTCTGGCGGCGCGTAACGAGGCGTCTCCGAGGCGGGCGGGAGTGCGCGCCGTGTGTTTTCTCCCAGGGACGGTCTCGGCAGAACGAGCTCTCCGTCGCGCTGCTCCCCCGGCGAGGGCACGTCTTCCCGGCGCTCCTCTTCCCCGGCGCTTCCGTCATTATCTCTCCGGCAGACCGCTCTGCCGGCTGCACGGTCATTAGCCTCTGTCGCCGCGAAAAAGGAACGGAGCGTGCTCTCTCTCTCTCTCTACCCCCCTCCATTCATCCATCCGTGCCCCCCCCCTCCCTCCCCCCCGGTGGAATATGTGCACAATTAGCCCGTAATGAAGGCAGGATGTGGAATTAGCGACGGACGTTGGCGGACGAGCGTGGCGTGGCGAGCGGCACCGGGCGAGCGGCGCGAGGGGCTGGTGTGATGCGGGCGCGTTCCATCTCGTTAGCAGCTGTCTGGTTAATTAGCCCAGATGCTAACGAGACATTTACAGCGTTTGGTGGTGGTGCAGGGGGAGGGCGGGGTGGGGAGATGGATAGATAGAGGATGAGAGGAGAGGTGACCGGAGCAGAGCTGGGTGAGAGCGTGGGAGTTCAGCGCACGGAGAGGAAGAGGAGGAGGAGGAGGGAGAAGAACGCTGGAGAAGGAGAATCGGGTAGTGGAGACCTATCGAGTGTGGCGAGTGCGTCGTCTCCACTTATTTCTCAGAAGTGTTAGTGGGCGAGGAGACGTATGTCCGGTACAGAGTGCAGGAGACAGGAACGGTGACAGAGAGAAATAATGTCTCCTTCCATACGTAGGCTATTAAATGTGTTCAATGTAAAGGTAAAAGGTAAAACACACCAGCGCACACACACCAGCGCACACACACACACACACACACACACACACACGCACGCACTCTGAAGGGCTCTCCAAAGCACTCTCAGACAATCGTTAACCTCTTGTCAGCCTCCACATCAGTCGCCGTCGGGTCGTTGGCACTGTCTAAGCTGTTGCTCTTCCGAAAGAGTGTTTTTCTTCTGAGCGGGGGCTAATGACACTATTGATTGGCAAGTGTCTGTGCGAGTGTTGCCCGCTGGACACATTTATATTGGAGTGCTACCTCTAGCCACCAGTGTCACGGAGGGAGAAAAACATCGACTCGTTCGCTTCCAACGGATCCAGCCTCGGCCAGACATAAAGGCTGTAATGGGAAACTTTTAAGGAATGTTTAAGGGGGAAAAAAAGGGAAAGTTTAGATCCGGCGCGGGAGCTCCTAGCGCGGCTGTCCTTATCGATTCCCTCCAATGAATCGGAGCGCCGATTCTCGGTCTGTTTTTATTTCCATAACGGATACAGCGTTTTAAAGAATATCTGCACGGTTGGCCTTCTAGCTGTGATGTGAAAAGTCCTCTCCGCTCTCTGTGGCCCCTCTGTAGGAGTGTGCCGGCGAGCCCCTCTTCATGCTCTACTGCGCCATGAAGCAGCAGATGGAGAAGGGCCCCATCGACGCCATCACGGGCGAGGCCCGCTACTCCCTCAGCGAGGACAAGCTGATCCGACAGCAGATCGACTACAAGACGCTGGTGAGCCCCACGGACACCGTCCCTCGCCCCGGGCCCCGTTCGAGCTCACTTTGCCGGCCCTGGGCAGAGAGACAATGCACCAGTGTCCCCCTTGTGAATTTGTGAATTGACCTGGAGAGGCCCCTGTCCTCTTTGAGTGGGAGCTCCATTGGTCCTGAGTGACAGTTATGAGGTCAGCCTGGCTGAGAGATGGCCTGAATAAGGTGTGCGCTGACCTTTACCGGCGGTCTGTCCTCTCCTCTTTCCTCGCTCGCTCTACCCCCCCTACCCCCCCACCCCTCCCTCCTCTCCTCTCCGCTCCTCTCCTCTCCCAGACTCTGCACTGTGTCAACCCGGAGAACGAGAACGCGTCGGAGGTGACGGTCAAGGGGCTCAACTGTGACACCATCACCCAGGTGAAGGAGAAGCTCCTGGACGCCGTGTACAAGGGCAGCCCTTACTCCCAGAGACCCAAGGCTGCGGACATGGACCTAGGTGAGGGCGCACACACTCGCACAGGCGCACCCATGTCATGGCGTATTCTGGTAACTCCTTGTCCCTCTCTGGCTTCTAAATGGTGCCGTACTGCACCTAGAGCCAGACTTACTTTTCTCGTTGAGTCTCACGGGGATCCTCTGGCCGTGTTTCTTGTTCTTCTTTGCCCTGCGTGTGCTCAGAGTGGCGTCAGGGCCGCATGGCGCGCATCATCCTCCAGGACGAGGACGTCACCACCAAGATCGACAACGACTGGAAACGCCTCAACACGCTGGCCCACTACCAGGTACAACCATCCCCACACACCTCAACACGCTGGCCCACTACCAGGTACACCCCCCCCACACACCTCAACACGTTGGCCCACTACCAGGTACAACCACCCCCACACACCTCAACACGCTGGCCCACTACCAGGTACAACCACCCCCACACACCTCAACACGCTGGCCCACTACCAGGTAGAACCCCCCCCCACACACACACCTCAACACGCTGGCCCACTACCAGGTACAACCCCCCCCACACACACCTCAACACGCTGGCCCACTACCAGGTACAACCCCCACACACACCTCAACACGCTGGCCCACTACCAGGTACACCCCCCCCCCCACCCCCCACACACCTCAACACGCTGGCCCACTACCAGGTAGAACCCCCCCCCCACACACACACCTCAACACGCTGGCCCACTACCAGGTACAACCCCCCACACACACCTCAACACGCTGGCCCACTACCAGGTACAACCCCCCCACACACACCTCAACACGCTGGCCCACTACCAGGTACACCCCCCCCCCACCCCCCCACACACCTCAACACGCTGGCCCACTACCAGGTACCACCCCCCCCCACACACACCTCAACACGCTGGCCCACTACCAGGTACAACCCCCCCCCAACAGCCCCACCGTGCTGCACACCCAGCTCCGCCCTGGTCCGGTCTGGGGCTGGCAGAGCCCATTCATTCTGCTGCAACACAACTGAACTGGAATTGACATGGAGAACACACATTTGTTGTGTGTGTGTGTGTGTGTGTGTGTGTGTGTGTGTGTGTGTGTGTGTGTGTGTGTGTGTGTGTGTGTGTGTGTGTGTGTGTGTGTGTGCGCGTGCGCGTGTGTGTGTGTGTGTTTAGGTGACGGATGGCTCCGTCATCGCCCTGGTGCCCAAGCAGAACTCGGCCTACAACATCTCCAACTCCTCCACCTTCACCAAGAGCCTCAGCCGATACGGTACCGAGCCCCACCTTTATCTTCTCCATTTCCACTCTCTCTGTCTCTCAGTCCACCCCCCTCCCCCCCCCCCACCATCCCCCCTCTCTCTCTCTCTCCCTCCCCCTGCCTTCTCCTCCCACCGGTGCTCACTCTGTTGTCGTTTTTCTCTCTCTCCGCGAGAGCGCCCGTGATTGCTACGGGCCTCTCCGTGCCCAGCCGTCCCCGCATCCAACCAAGGCTATCACACGGCCATTTTCAAACCAGCCCGTAAATGACAGGCATTAGTCCAGGCGCCCGTCTCCTGGCTGACGGAGACCACAGGACCCCTGTCTGCCATTACAGAGCGGCGGCCTCCTAAGTCTGATAAACATTTACCGAGTCTCCTTTTTGACATCGCACCGCTGGAAAGACGTGGAGAAGAGCAACACATTGGATGTTTTGAAGAAAATGCAAACGGTATTTCAAAAATAAATTAGGGATTTAGACCAGGGGTAGAAACGCACACCTATGCAAGCCGACGGAGCCAACAAAATGGCTGCGTCCTCCAGACAGAAACAGCAGATGAGTGTGTGTGTGTGTGTGCGTGATACGTGTGTGTGTGTGCGTGATACGTGTGTGTGTGTGCGTGTGTGTGTGTGTGTGTGTGTGTGTGTGTGTGTGTGTGTGTGTGTCCGCGGAGCTGAGAGCAAAGTGCTGTTGTGAGTGCCGGCGAGTATGTGCTATCTCCGTTTGGAAAAGAAGGCACGTCTTTAGTTTGGAATTACAGCCACTCGGAGCTAGCCACCGGCGTCGCCTGCACCAGATAGTCCACTGGATAGTCTTCTACCTGTCATTTCCCTGCTCCCCCCCCCCCCCCTCCCTCTTCCCTCGCTCCCTCCCTCCCTCCCTCCCTCCCTCCCGGGCCGGTTAAGAGGCAGCGGTAGCTCTGCTGATAAGAGGAACATGGGAGATAGGCATCTGCCTGCTCTCCCCTAATCACGTTTGACACTCACACCATGAATAATGAAACACTGTGGAAGGAAGCCCGGGACACAGGGAGGGAGGAGAGAGGAGGAGGAGGGAGGAAGGGAGGGAGGGAGGGATGGTGGAGAGGTGGTGAGCAGGAAAATGTGCTGAGCTCTCTACATTTACAATTCGGGAAAGGGGACTTTTTTGTGAGGCGTTCCCGGCGCACTTCTCTGACCTCGAACCAGTTTCTGAACTGGAGCGGTTTGCACGTTTGAGAACGTACGGCCGCCACGACACGATCTATAACCCCGCTGTGTTCTGTGTCCCGCGTGTGTGTGTGTGTGTGTGTGTGTGTGTGTGTGTGTGTGTGTATGTGTGTGCGCGTGCGTAGAGAGCATGCTGCGGACCGCCAGCAGCCCCGACAGCCTGCGCTCGCGCACGCCCATGATCACCCCCGACCTGGAGAGCGGCACCAAGCTGTGGCACCTGGTGAAGAACCACGACCACTCGGACCAGAGGGAGGGCGACCGCGGCAGCAAGATGGTGTCCGAGATCTACCTCACCAGGCTGCTGGCCACCAAGGTAAGCACCGTCCCAACCTTGTTTCAAGGCCACAACCTTTGTTTCGTTACGGCGGAGGTTGGCTTTTCTAGAGCGGCCATTTTGCCTCCTCTCCTCCTGAAATATTTATCAGGCCTCGGAGGGCTTGTATAACGAGCCGGTATTCTCCCGGCGTCGTTCACTCCGTTCCCATCTCACTAAATGTCTCAAACTGCCAGACTCTCTCGCTCGGCCTCTCGCTCTCTCTCTCTCTTTCTCGGTTTCTCTCTGCCTCTCGGTCTCTACCTCTCTCTTGCTCTCTCTCTCCCTCTCCCTCTCCCTCTCTCGCTCTCTCTCCCAGCTCATTGTCTGTTTTCTAATTGCAGGCGAAGAGCGAGAGAGAGAAGAAAAAAAAAACATGGAAATGACTCTCTGTTTACAAGCCTCTCGGGTGGTCAGTTTTGATTGGTAATAAAAAAAACGAGGGGTGGCGAACACAAAGGGGCCGGCGGCCGGGAGAGAGACGAGGACAGCGGGCGACAGGTCATTTGTTGTCGATCGAGGGTCTGACCGTGCGTGATGCGGCGGAGAGGGGGGACCCATGGGATTCAGATAGCCGGCTCCGTGCCTGTCTGTCTCTCTCTGGCACGCTGGTATGCAGATTCCGGCACTTGGACCGTCGAGCAGGGCACAATTTGTTCCTGGCTTTCCCAACCGTGGCCGCCGCCTGCATCCACCCCGCGCAGCCCTGATTCCCTCAAATTGAAAACAAAATGGAAAGGAATTGTTTGGAGGAAATCAATCTGAGTTGGTTGATTTGATAATAAGGAGCAGCTGGTGGTGGAAGGATATGCGCGTCCCCAACCGTTTTCAAAATGTTTCGAATAACTCAAAACAAGCAGGCGATACTTTTTTTGGGGGGGGAGGGGGGGGGGGGGGGGGACTGCAGATGAAACCGAAAACGCCGACGTCTTAGAGGTAATCTGTGACATCTCGGGCAACGTTTTGCTCTCCCTCTAATACCTCTCCTCCCCTCCCCTCCCCTCCCCTCCCCTCTCCTCTCCACAGGGCACGCTGCAGAAGTTCGTGGACGACCTGTTCGAGACCATCTTCAGCACGGCCCACCGAGGCAGTGCCCTCCCGCTGGCCATCAAGTACATGTTTGACTTCCTGGACGAGCAGGCCGACAAGCACTCCATCACAGACGCCGACGTGCGGCACACCTGGAAGAGCAATTGGTGAGACCCCCCCCGAGGACGGGGACCGGGGGGATTATCTGGGTTTGCTCGGCGCCCCGTCTCCCAACAAATTTAGCCGTCCGCGTTTCGGCGAGCAGATGGGAGCGTTTGTCGCGTGCCTGCTAACTGAATAACCGCTCTCCTCTTCTCTTCTCCTTCCCTCGCTCCCTCTCTCCAGTCTGCCTCTGCGCTTCTGGGTGAACGTGATCAAGAACCCCCAGTTTGTGTTCGACATCCACAAGAACAGCATCACGGACGCCTGCCTGTCGGTGGTGGCCCAGACCTTCATGGACTCCTGCTCCACGTCGGAGCACAAGCTGGGCAAGGACTCTCCCTCCAACAAGCTGCTGTACGCCAAGGACATCCCCAACTACAAGAACTGGGTGGAGAGGTAAGGCGTCGGGCCAGCGCCCCGGTGGCAGTACGCGGCAACGGGCGGAGGAGTCGGACGAGGGGCTAAATTCTCCCCGAGGTTCATTTGGGTCGTTCACCTTTACGGAGTCGAACATGCCTCATCGTTGATGTTCTGGTTGTAAATTCTAGCGTCCTTCCCCTCTCTCCCGGCTCCTTCCTGTGGTTAAACCGTGCGCACACCTGTGTCGCCCGCGTGCAGGTACTACTCGGACATCTCCCGCATGCCGGCCATCAGCGACCAGGACATGAGCGCCTACCTGGCGGAGCAGTCGCGGCTGCACCTCAACCAGTTCAACAGCATGAGCGCCCTGCACGAGATCTACAACTACATCGTCAAGTACAAGGACGAGGTGGGTGCCCGCCGCAGAGGGGCGGTTTAGTTTGGTATGTTTATACACATCTGCTTGTCGTTAGGACGTCATGCATTCGCCAACTGTGCATCCATGCAGTTCTTACACAACTGGTCCGCTACACATCACCAGTGGATGTTGTTTTGTTAGCGTGTGTGTGTGTGCCTGTGAGTCGGAGTAAGTGGATTGTGGAAATTGATAGATAATAGCTCTCTGCACAAAGCCATTTAGACCCCGCTCTCTGCCATTAGGAGTGCCTGGGCTACTGTATGACACACACACGCACGCACGCACACACACACACAACGCGTCCATTTGAATTGCGAAGACATACACAGAAAACCTCCCCCTGTTTGCCTGAACAACTAATTGTGTGTTTGTGTGTGTGTGTCCCAGCATGCCGCTCCCCAGCTTTTTCACTCCCTCAGTCCTCCCCCCTTCCTGCCCTCGCGCTCCTCCCTCCATTCCTCTATCTCTCCGTCCATCAGTGCTACTCTAGCCCCTGTAACGAAGATGCCCCCCCCCCCCGCTCCATCTCCTTTCTCATCAATTCCGCTGGCTCCCCT
This sequence comes from Galaxias olidus, assembly GCA_026901105.3. Classification (NCBI taxonomy): domain Eukaryota; kingdom Metazoa; phylum Chordata; class Actinopteri; order Galaxiiformes; family Galaxiidae; genus Galaxias; species Galaxias olidus. Next base: position 381,641 of record JAPMUY010006934.1, on the reverse strand, counting down.
CTCTCCGGTGTCCTCCGCTCCTTTCATCCCGAGTCCCCCCTCCCCACCCCGCGCCTCCTGTTGTTGTAGAGACACAGACCCCCCCTGCACCCCCCCCCCCTCCCCCCACCTCCCTATCCCTTTCTGATATGTGCGCCTCTCCCGTGGAGAAAGCTCTAGCTGCAGCTGGTTCCATTTAGACAGAGCCGCGTCTTCTTCAGAGCTCATTACCCAGATGTAGGCAGCTGCATTGTCCCCCCGTGCCCAGTGCCACACGGCAACGCACGCACACGCACAAACACACACACACTCTCTCCTCCACTCAGCATAGTCATTAACACGCCATTATACACCATTCAAAGTGACCCCCCTAAAAGGTTTTGCATCCCCCCACCATCCCCCCCCCCCCCCCTTCCCACACATAATTGCCGCTCTTGTTCCCATTCGGTGTATGGTGCGTGTGTGTGTTTGTTGTGCAGCCGTTGAAAATGTCTCCTTTACTCCCGCGCCTCTTGTCTCCAGATCCTGTCGGCGCTGCAGAAGGACGAGCAGTCTCGCCGGCAGAGGCTGCGCAGCAAGCTGGAGCAGGTGATCGACACCATGGCCCTGGCTAGCTGAGGACCACTCCGCCATGGTTCGTCCAACACCCGCCCCCCACCCCCACACCCGTAACTATGGACTATGAACCACCCCCCACCCCCCCCCCCCCCCCAAAACAAAGCGGACGGACCGCAAGGACACAAGCACACAGTACACTGGAGAGGTAGCAGAGATGAAGGCGGGCCAGATTCTGCACTGGGCCGGTTGGACCCTGTCGGCCCCACCCGTCCAAGTCAACTGGCCGACCTTAATCAAGCTCCCCCTCAGTCTCGTTCAGCTTGGATTTCACCTCAGGAGAGTTTTTTTTCCTTCAAATCAGCTCCCGTGTATGTGCTCACTTGTTTGTTCATACCATGGACTGTGGTTATGTGACAGACCGTACAGTCCACTAGCAAGCTATTTAGCTGCAACCATGGCCACAGTCAGGACATTTGTATTATTGTGGCTCCCCACCGCTAAGTTTTGCCATCTACGCTCAAGCTAAGCTAACCAGTGTTAGCTAAGCTAAGTTAGTCCGTTACAGAGACGTAAGGTACAAGGCTACCTACAACCAGTAGCTACCGATAGCTAGTGCTTCAATCCTGGGAGGCAGCTGCTGACGAGCAATTGGGCTAAGCTCAGATAAACAATGGAGCACAAGGAGAAAAGACTTCTTTGCATCAGATACTCCATCTTGAAGGAAACCTCTTTTCTGTCAGCAGTTTCACTCTTCCACCAGGAACTTCATTTTACTCTCATGGATAGTATTTTGATTTCTAAACACTTGATTTGTTATTAGTTTGCTTTGATCAATTTTTGTTTACTTTTTTTAGTGGTTGGTTCAACTGCATACTCTCCCCAGTGCTGTGCCACTTGTGTTACTGCTGAATTTGCACAATTTACGACAAAGCTAAATCAAAAGAAGAGGATATATAAATATATAGAGATATACTATACAGACTTTGTTTTTTCAGAGAAACAAATTAAAATAGAGTTGAACATGTTTTCCACTTTAATGTACAAACATAAATCTTTGAGGAAAAAAAAAGGTTTATTATTTCTAAAGTGAACACTATGAAATTAAGAGGAAAAACGTGTCCTGTGCCATGTTTTATTTCAATGTTGTTTAGTGCTTTTTTTTTCTTTCCTTAGATGAATTGTGCTATGATGAAAATGTTGTCATGCGTAGTGGCTGAAGTTGAGAGTCAATAAAAAAAGAAAAAAAAACGGATAAAAAAAAAGGCAAAGAAAAATGAAAACAATCAGATCCATACAAAGTCCTGGGGCCTTTCCCGTCTTACGGTACTGCACACGGGGGTATGATTGTCCTGCAGTTTTCACTCATGACCCAATGGACCTACAGTACAGTCCTATCATTTTGTTTCTTTTAGAGACACCAAATACATGGAAAGACTTGGTTTGTTTTCCCAAGCCAACCCGTTTCTATGGCTACATGAATGGCGAGAGAGAAGTTTTCTTTCAGGGTTCCCCTATTGTCTGAGACAACTATTGTGAGAAGTGTCACTCAATTGGAGAACTTGTTTTTTTTTAGAGCACCTAGAGAAGTGAAACGTGAGTAATGTCCTTTTGCCTGTTTTCTGCTGTGAAGATGGTAAAACAGTGTGTTTAAAAACAAACAAAAAAAATGAACATCTGTGATGTGTGACAAGATAACGAAATGTAGCTCAATGTGAGTGTTTTTTGTACAGTTTGTGGGATCTTCTCTCTTTTCCTTTTGTTCAAATTGATACCTTGTCAAAGTTCTTTTAGCGTTCTTTTATCTCGGCCCAAGCTCTTTTGTGCTTAACTGAGGGGGGAAACATGTAGAAAAAAGAATATAATCCTTTGCCTTTTGTCCTATGAGATTAAAAAAAGGTACTCTACGAAAGCCAGTGTGACATACAGGCGTTGACAGTTACCTGAGAAGGTAAAAGCGAGACGGAAAAACCCAGGAAATATGTAATCCACTGGTCAAGTGCATTGAAATGCATGTGGACTAGGGGGACTAGTGCTCGGAAGCGTGGAAGAACATCAGGTATGCATTCAACGCCAGGAGAAGGCAGCCAACTGGGCTGAAATCCAACGCAGACGCATCTCTTTCTTTTTTCAAAAATGTATTTATTTATATCTTCGGTTTACCGTGGTATTCTAGTCCCTCCCGAATCATTTTGTTGTGTGCATCCAGATAGTAGACGGCGACATAAGGAAACAGAAAAGCCTCGTCACCATAAGCTGTCCTCTCTGTGCGTGTCCCCCCCCTCCCCCCGCGTTTCCCTAAATGAAAGCTATGTCCCAATAGTCATGAAATCCTCTTCTTAATTCCTGTTGACTTCTCCGGCAGACAAACGCAGGGACGGTCAGCAGGGTGGGTATCTTTTTTTTTACGACAATGTAGTCTCTATAGACTCCTCCTTCCATCCTTCCTTCCATATGTTCTTTGAGATCTTCCAACGTAGCCGCTGCCCCCCCCCCCCCCCCCCCTCTCTAGTTCAGCCTTATCGGAGAGTTACCACGACATAAACTAAGGTACTTCTCACCAACCCTAATACGCCCCAAAAAAAAGAGAAAGGTTTGTGGAGCTGGACGTCGCGTACTGTATCTAGGAGTGGGGCTGATGTTCACATATCGAAACAGGGTAAAACAGCCACACGGAACCGCTCGCGTAGATCCTGAGGACACTTCCACGGGAGCTCTCTGTCAAGAGGAGAGCGCCGCTCCTTTCCTTTCACTTCCCGTCCTCTTTCCGCGGCTCCTTGGCGCGGCGCGAGGAGTCAGGATCCGTTCTACCACAGCTTGTGACTGACCGGCGGTCTCCTTCTCTCCGACGAGGGCAAAGAAGGAGTGTTTCTTTTTTTGTTTTTTATTTCCGGCTCTTGCCAACACGTGTCAGTGGTCTTTGGTGTTTTCTGTGATTTTTAGGATGTGGCGTCGCCGAGTCTCGAGATGCTTCTCTTGCTTTTGATGTTCTGAATTTGTCTTATTTAAATGAAGGTTTTATAGCAATTATTCTCGATATTTGGAAATGATGGATAGGTTACCGTTCGGATGATTTTGTAGTGCAAGTTATATGAGGCCGTCAACTTTTGGTGTTTTATTTTGTCGACCGTGTCCCCTCGCTCATGAGCTGAGAGGCTTTGTGTGTTTTTTTTCCCTTTCTCCATTGCATCCGCTGACAGAGGGAAGAGAGAGAAAGGGTGAAATGAGAGAAAGGACAAACATGTAAAAAAAAAAATGTATATCCATTCCAAAGCCTTCACTTTGAGCACACGGTGCCTTGTCAGCTCTCACTCCGCTCCTGCACCCATCCTCCTACCCACAATCCCCCAGTGACCCCTACCATTATCTGCACTCCGCCACCTGTTCACACCCAAACACCCACGCTCCCAGGTTCCCTCTCATTCTCCAAAGCCACGCTGGTTCTCCTCCTCCTCCTGTTCAAAGTTCTGTTTGACATTAACTGCAAGACATGAGAAGTGTTCTTTCTTTTTTTTTCAAAGTAGATTTCAAAGAAGGTATAGGATCAAAAATAAATATCTAAACACACTGAATTTAAACGAGAGGGTTATAAAAAAAAAAGAAGAAAAACTAGAGTTTTAATACTTAATGTATTCTGATACCTTTGTAAGAGTTTCAGACATGAAGCTGCTGTGACAGGCGTGGCTGTTTTACGACTGTGTAAATATCCTGCTCTTTCCTATTTTGCAGATTTATTATGTGTAAATAGACGCGCATCAAGGAGAGATTAAACATGTTTTGCTAAATCTGGCTTGTCCATGGTGTCTACTTCCTGTCTGCTCTTTGAAATGTCACATTGAAGTTCAAGCAAACTAGTTTGCCCGTTTACTTACGGTAAACTTTACATACGAAACCCCCCCACATTTCCACCTAGGATGCAGTCTGAACCACAATGAAGATGAGGATGATGATGATGATGATGATTAGATAGATGAAGTTGAATATCAGACTTTTTTACAGAGAATTTAAAATAAGCACAATTTCTAATGGATGGAATTCTACAGGAATACTGACAGTTTTTTTAAGTGAAGTCCATGATTTACTTTTTGTAAATATTGAATATACTGATAGATGAGACTTCTCTTAGGCCAACATCTTTTCGGGAAAACAGCACTGATAAATTCTTTGGTATTGGTAGCAATGCTACTGAAATATTATTGTTGAATTAATGTTCTAAAGCTTAGCAGTAAAGACCAAAAGCACCCAGTCTATTTCTTATTCGTGAAGACCGACCCTCGCACTATAGTCGTGCCAGTGTTTGACCACATGTCCCTGTTTAAGACAGTCATACTGTATCTCCTTTCAATGTGTAATATTCATCAATGGAGACACAGAGGTCCTGTTCTCCTTCTCATATAATGCCTGTTAGCGTTACATTGGAATATACTGAGCCCTCCCCTGGGGTCAGCAGGAATTGGATGGGCGATCAATCAATCACATCAAAAGCCAATTACAATAGCATAAAGAGGGGAGACACGGCCCCCAGAGATACCTGACCTGGATTCCCCACTCCTCTCTTCTCCACTCTTCTTGATAGTGTGTGTGTGTGTGTGTGTATGTGTGAGTGTCTGCCTGCGATTAACCACTTATTATCTGTAGCTAGACCATTCACAAGTGCAATCTTTGAAAATGACTACAATGCACACAAGCATAGGTTGCTACATAGATCCCCCCTCTCTCTCTCTCTCTCTCTCTCTCTCGCTCTCTCTCTCTCTCTCTCTCTGGCGTGTGGAGTCCTGTAGCGATGTCATTAAAGCATGGGGGAGGGCTTCTTTGGTCGGGAGTCTTTCATTCACCCCCTTTCTTTCCTTCCTTTTCCCCCTTGCCTTTGGACACCCCACTGCTGTTCCTGTCACAGCAGGTAACGTCTAGACCCACTCTCTCTCACACACACACACACACACACACACACACACACACACACACACGAGTGCATGCGCGCACCACCTCCCGCGGCCAGAACTCAACTGTCTGGCTGTGCCTTCGACCCAATCTGGGGGCGTCAGATTACCATGTCTCAAATCAGTCCGTCTTGTGAAAACTCCTCTCCCCCTGCGTCTCTCCTCTCTGCCCCTCGGGGGGATTGTTACGTCGGCAACAAACACGGCCGTCCTCAAAGCCCGAGGAAGACCGGACCGAGTCCCGTCGGCGGCGGCCGTGACGGCGCCGAGCCGCAGACTGAACCGCAACGAGGGGACCCCGTTGTTCGGCGTCCCTTTTCGAAAGACGACGCCTGGGTCGAGGTAGACCCCGGAGGACATGGCAGTTCTCCTGCGTGAGGGTCGGCCTGTTTTAGGGAGGTCTGGGCGGAGGTCCCACTGCGACGGGTCTCGTGGGGGACTCCGTTTCCCACGAGGACGGGTGGAGGGAGAAGAGGACGGGCCCGTGTCGGAGCGCTGAGAGGCAGCTAGCCCGCTTTGCCACCGCCGAGTCTCACAAACCGTCTGATAAAACACTAATGTCTTAGCGGCAGCTTTGTGTGCGTGGCGTTGTCGCTCTGTTTCGTTGTCAACTAAACTCCGTGGCCACGTTTCAGACTACGGTTTTATACACACACTTGGGTGCAAGTCACACAAATTATACGTAAAAAAAAAAAACAATGGCCGTGTCGTTTACAGAATACAGGAAGCAAATAAACACTTCAGATGTTCTTGGGTTGAGAAAACGGCTGGAACACGGCGTACGAGGTCTGGTAAAGACGACGTCTCCGGAGTCATTTCGTCAGGAGAATTTGGCAGTGACCACAGTCAGGCTTGCGCCACGCGGCAGCGAGCGGGGCGTCCGGGAGGGGCTTGTCCTTTTCCCTGAGACGACAAGGAGTTCTGGTGGCACGTCGGGACAGTCGAGCTGAATCACGGCTCCGCGGAGCGCTCCGAAGGATCCCTCGTTGATTGTGGCTCCGGCTCTGATTGCCGGTGGAATAGGGGGGGCTCGGCCTTTGGAGAGCCCTACTGAGACGTGATACTCGGACCCCCGCACTCGATGCGGACCCCGGACCCATTGGCCATCCCCCCACAGGTCTTCTCTCCTCCTCAGTAGCGGTGGGACACCTCATCACCTCAGTCCTCAGCTAACTTCAGTCCTCGGGTCACCCTCTCTCTCGACTTCAGCCTCTCTCCTTTTCTTTTTTTCGCCCACTCTTTTTCAGTCTACGTCTTTCTTTCCCTCTCTCTTTATCCTTCTTCCCTTCTCTCTGTCTCCCTTCCTCTGTCAACCTTTTTCCCCCCTCTACTCCCCCCAACTCCATCTTCTTCTCTTTCTTTCTCTCTGTCTCACTGGCCCCTTTGCCTCACCACTGGAATTTTCCGGCCCGTAAGAAGTGTGAACCAAGGCTTGGTAAGCGGTGAGGTTTGAAGTGTCGCGGGAGGAGTACCGACTAGCGGCCCTGATTTCCGCTGTTTGAAGACGAGGTCAGGCCACCGAGGGGCTGTAAGTGTCCGTCCGATTAGCAGGCACACGCCTCACTGCTAGCCAGGCGGACACACGAGACAGGCACTCGGCTGGCGGAGGAGAAGGGGAGCCAGTGCGATTAGGCCCGGCAGACAGGACAGCCACTGGCAGACTGAAGAGAGGGGGCAGAGTGAGGACGCGGCGAGCCGTGTAAGGCGCGGGCTAACGGGCCACCCCGGCTGTTAAGTGGGTGGTGCGGCCATGACCGCCGTGTACACTGTGATTTCAGCGGACCTCGTCGAACCCAGGCGCCTGACGGTACAAGGGACATGACTGATTCAGGCCGGGCAGATTAACACGGTGGCCTACGGTGGGAGACGAGAAAGCGGAACGTGGACACAGCGGCGGAGATAGACGAAGAACACGCGCAACGTATGACAAAAGTAGATATGAGATGAATTATTCATTCAACAATCTCCATCCACTGAGAACGTTTTTACACACAAAGTCCATCAAGCGGCGGAGGGGCAACACCCGTCGATGTCTGATTCATACCCGCGAAAACATACCGTGGGCTGGCTACACGAGAGTCGTGCTACTTCTCGTGGTGCTGGAAGGATGGAGCTGGAGCCGGAGCATTCGCAACCGTGGTTCCTTTTGAGCTAACGGAGAGCTTGCAACCCAACAACCCCATGATAAAATAACTAGCATCTACCAGAGGTCGAAATTAGAAGACGAAAAATAACTGGAAATCGTGGTTTCAATCTTTCACTTCATCTGGAATTAGCATGCAGCTACTTTATGCCGCGTGGAGATAAGGCAGACAGGGCTGCTCTGTTCCCGGCTCCATCTTTGAAGAAACAGTCGGCAGATAGAGATATGGAATTGTTTATGTGCGCTTGTGTGGCGTGTGTGTTTCGGCACGTGTGCGCGTGTGTCCATGTGTGTTTGTCTGTGTGCGTGCGAGCGTTTCGGTTTTTGTTTGCCACAGAGAGCGGGGTGGGGAATCTAGCGCGGGTGGAAGTTAGCCTCCGACTCTCCGGTGGCCACCTGTTGGGCAGAGACAGACAGGGTCTAGATATCAGCAGGCGGGGGTTTCTGCCGCCGCAGTCGTCCAATGTCAACAGCATGCGCCGCCGACTGAAGTCGTGCCAGAGATAGAGCCATGCGGCCCGACGGCCGTCTGTGAGACTGGAGCAGTCCTTTTGACAAGCTTTCAAGGTCACCGTGTCGGCGTGCCACGTCGATGCCCTTGTTACGTCGCGGGGCTAACCTGCACCCAAACTGCGGGCCCAGATACCGTTCGGAACGCTTTGATAGACACATGTTGAATTACCATCAAATCTAATTACATTTACGGTGTAAGAAAACAGTTCTCGTGGAAGGCAACGGACAGAAAGGGCAGAATGTGTAGCCCTCGTGACGTCCCCCATTTTGTGTCGACGTTTACAATCGGTAGACCAGCTCAGAACAGATCAGGTCAGCTCTATTTGGTTCAGGAGAATGAAAGCGCCCTTACAGCCAGGTAAGTAAGGATGAAAGAAGAAGGCCTTTTGTTTCAAGTCAAAGAAGAACGCATAAGCAGACGGTGAAGTAAACACAGGAGTTCATGACTCGTTAGTTGGGTGAAGTTTATTGCAAAGCCGACGAGCCAAGACAAAGTTTCACGCGGAGACCGCAGATACACACTCCACCGCAGATACACACTCCACCGCAGATACACACTCCACCGCAGATACACAGTCTAATTGTTTGGTTTTAACGATCGTCCTTTTTTGTGTTTTGCCTGGGAGGCGCGTTGCTGCTGTAGGAGCGCTCGCACAAGACTGGAATGGCTCTGCAAAGTCTTCCGCGGGCTTGGCAGGCAGGCAGACAGGCAGGCAGCGAGGGGGCTAATGGAAGACGCACCCAGGACAGGTGAGGTGCCGCGCTACGCCAGGCTCCTCCAGTTCACAGCCCGGCTGCTGCTTCATCGCCAGCGTTCGCCCCGCCAAACTGACACTGCAACCCCCATACATTTTTCATGAACTGCGCCGCTTCACAAGTCTTTTCACTCGGTGTGCATACACACACACACACACACACACACACACACACACACACACACACAAACTCTCTCTCTAGTTCCCCCTTCCTTCAATCTTCTCCCCTCACCTTAACAGAAACACAAAGTGTGCACACCCACACACAGGGAGACAAAGAAAGAAAGAAAGAAAGAAAGAAAGAAAGAAAGAAAGAAAGAAAGAAAGAAAGAAAGAAAGAAAAGGAGAGAGACAGAGAGAGAGAGAGAGAGAACGGAAAAAAGAAAGACACCCGGCCTTTCACTCTCAACTAAGCCGTCTTCCAAACCCTCAAAAACCATCAGTCTCATCAATTCACAGGCTAATGCAGACTGGCGTCTCATTCTAAGGAGACGGGGGAAGCTGGGGAAGAGATTGAAGGTGAAGAAAGAAGACGGGCAACGAGGGGTGAATAAATCTCAAAAGTCTGAGAGTCAGCCACACACACACACACACACACACATACACACACACTGCCTTTCCCAAATCCGTGTGGCCTTTGATCCACCTACGGCCGGAATACGAAGCCCACTCGTTTTCGTTAACCAGCTACAGTAACAAAGGTCCAGCGGCTTGTTGTTGTGGCCACAATCAGCTCGGAGATAATTAGCTCATTATGAGAAACACATATTCTATTTGGCGCCGTTGTTTACGCGGTCTGCCGCCGCACCTCGGCATTCTCGCCGGCGCTGTTTACATTTCCTGATTGGCTGTTTCAGGGCTGGTCCGATGGATGTGCCGCACCACCGCGCTGTTGTTTTGTTCTGATCGGCGACCGGGCACGGACTGCGTGTGCGTGCCGAGGCCCTGGGTCTGGAGCTGGGCTATCATCAGGGCTTCATGGGCCGTCGTGCTTCGTGGTTCTGCTCCGTTCTCCCCGGCCCGGCCCCCCACTCTGTCTTCCTCCCCACTGTTTTAGTTGGCTCACTCACCGTGGTGGGCTGAGCTCCTCCCACCTCTGGGGTCACCGGTTCACCAGGATGGCCAGCACACACACACACACACACACACACACGCACACATTTAAAACCAACAACAACACAGCCGCATAGCACATAGCATCGCTGCACGGCAGCAGCAAACATCCCCTGTCCACAATCTGCTCCACATCATTCGCCTCATGTCCCGCGCGCTCCCTGCCCTGATACGGGGTCAGCCTCTGGTGGCTCCATTAGTCACGTCTCGCCTCTCCCCGCCGACCCGGCTCTGATCCCGGGTCAGCGGCCGCCCGTGGTGCGTTTCCCCTTCCTCCTGGCTGGCTGTGTCCGCCTGACCCTCTTATCTGCGTTTAGACACCGCCGCTGGTGGCGGTCCTCCACTCCTCCCGAGCGATCCGCACCCCCCCCCCCCTTTCAAGTCTTTTTTTTCCCTCGTTTTTTCTGCCCCCCCCCCCCCCCCCTCTTCTATCTTGCCTTCGCTCTCAGGTCCTTGTTTCCGGAACCCCCCCCCCCCTCCCCACCATGTCCTCCACCTAGCTGGGATCACTGGCGGCTCTCCCTATTACTCCTCGGTCAATACTCCTGTTTTTGTGGCCGCCCCCCTGCTGTGTTCCCACTTCCCTGCTGGTGGATCCGGGGTGGAGAGGGAGGAGACGCATTAAGCCTGCCGGGAGAAATCACCGTGCTCCTCTATTATCATCCCCGTCTTTGGGAAAAATGGGGAATATTATGCCCAGGTAAATATTTTTTTGTTTTGCTTTGCTTTGTTGTTTTCTTTTGTCGTGATGTTGTTCCGCGTGCCGTAATTTTGCCCGGCGGGGTACTGTTCCCGTTTCCCCTTGAATGGCGCTGAACAAAATGCGATTACGGCGCGCTCGCATACTTGATTGACCATAACTATCAAATGTTCTTTTTGGAAAGAGTTGCGCAGCCCACCATCGCACGGGTTTGTACCAGAAAAACAGGACGTGCTATCTGGCGGTATGCTTAAAACATCGCGTTTCGTTCGCAGGGAAATGTTTGGGCGGGCCGTCTATATTATTCATAGAGTAGGGTGTGTGCCCTCGGCCAAAAGGGCCGTTCTCGCCGTAAAAGCTTACTTGTACAAAAAAAAAAAATGGTTGACCATTCACCGAGCTCAATCAATAGCTTGGCCTGGCTTCGTTGTAAATAGTCAGGGGTGTCAGTCTGCTATCATATCATTAGCCCTCGCAGGTTTCCCGAGCACCACAAGCCCTTCATTAATGATCATGATATAGCTCATAGGCCTGGCGGAGACAGCAAATCGATGGCGGCTTTCGAGCGGCGGCATACATGAATAATACGTCCGTCCAAATTACCCAGTGACTTTAAGAGCCGCTCGGCTGATTGATGTGTTTCACTTCTACGGCCGTTCGCCGCCATTCCTAATTGAACTGGTATTATTGACTGCCTTGGCTCTCCGATTGTTCCCCACTTCTCCGAGGTGGCAGCGGGGAAACCTTTGGCGAACTCGCAACCTCTCCTCAGCAGGTTGGTGCAGCGGCAGGCAGCCTCCGAGAAAAACGGATCACTCCCAGGTCCTCCAACTACAGTTGTTGTGGTGTGTGTGTGTGTGCGTGTGTGTGTGTGCGTGTGTGTGTGTGTGTATGTAAGTATGCGTGTATGGTGTACGTGTGTGTGTGTGTGTGTGTGTGTGTG
>JAPMUY010006934.1:287500-365000 GCA_026901105.3 Galaxias olidus | reverse complement strand
GTGCCCATAACAAATGAGATGATTATCCCGGGCTTGTCTCTGGCTGGTGGGGGGGTTGGTCGGGGGAGTTGTGGTGGGGGTGCGGGTGAGGGGGGGACGACGCTAGGTGGAGAGTAGAGAGAGTGTGTGTGTGTGTGTGTGTGTGTGTGTGTGTGCATGTGTGTGTGAGCGCGCGTGTGTGTGTGCGTGTGTGGTTCGGGCAGGGGAGGGGAGGGGCAAGGGTAGGAGAGTTGGAGAACGAGGGGGGACAGGTGCGCCCGGTGCTACGGGAGACATACATCATGTGGTAGCAGGCCTACACTTTCACCCCCCCCCCCTCCCCTTACCCATTCTCAGGAGATTAGAACCCCTTCGAAAACAAATGTAAAGCACGCACACACACACACACACACACGTACACCCCCCCCCCCCCGCCCCCAGGCAGGCAGACCCCCTGAGCCTGACCTACATTGTGTGTCCTCCTGCCTGCACCCTGACTATTCATCACCGCGTGGCACCGCCTCCCCACGGGGATGAGAGAGACCAAGGTGGGGTGAGGTGGGTGACGATGTGGGGGAGGGGTGGGGTGGGGGGGGGGGGTAGACGCTAAGGACAAACCGTCCTGGAACACGGAAAGTGAAGTGGGGGGATGGGGGGGGGGGTGGACTGTAGACCTTCAGAGCGCTAACGCTGGCTAACTTTCGGCGCGCCTATGGTGGTCGTGGTCTGTCGGACCGGCCCCCCCCCGTGGCAGACCACCGTGCCTGGGGCGGGGACCTCCGCTTTGGCTCCATCTGCTCTCTGGCCCCTGACAACCACGACCCCCCAACATTCACAGTTCCTTTAAGCATCACACCGCGTGGTCCATAGAGCACTGTGAGGGTACCGCCCGCCAACACAGCGTGAGAGGCAGACTACACCTCGTAGAAGAGGACTGAAGCGGCCTCCTCACCCCTTCACCCTCTCTCTCCTCCCGTTCCAGTTCACTCCCCTCACCTCCTCAAAAGGCTCCCCCCTTTCTCCATGCGTCCAACCTTCTCTGACCTTCTTTAAGCCAGAGTAGCTTGATGAAGATCAACTCTCCTTCCCACCGTCTCTCTCTCTCTCTCTCTCTCTCTCTCTCTCTCTCTCTCTCTCTCTCTCTCTCTCTCTCTCTCTCTCTGCGTTCCCTGGGAGGGAGAGGGAGCCTAGCCGTCTTTAATTGCTCTCCACTCATCCACGTCTGCTCCCTCTCCCTCTCCCACCCCCATTCATCGGCGCCTCTCCCCCTGAGACGGGAAAGGGGGGGGCGGGGGGGAGGGGGGTTTGGCAGTCGAGGGTTGCAGCAGGAGGCTCCACTCCTCCAAAAGGCTGCGATGCAGATAAGGAGGCGGTGTGGGGGTGTGGGGGTAACGCGTGTTAAGGGTGGGGGGGGGGTGGGGGGGGTTTGTTAGGAGGGGAGGGGGGAGCCATGGGAGCAGCGGGATGCCCCAGGGTGTGAGGGGTTAGCGAGGGGGGAGAGGGGGGACGGGGGGGGGGGGGGTGTGGGCCGTCCCAGAGGACGCGTCCCGAACGCTCCGAGGGCCTCGGAGGACCTGGGCCGATTGTCTGTGACCTTCCCCTCGGCGGGCGTCTGTTCAAGGGCAGCGATCGGGCGATAGAGCGGGGCCTCCCTCCACACCTCCACGACTCGCACGCAGGCTGGGGACCGCGTCCGGGGAGATGGCGAATGTGAGTGAGGGGGATACACTTAAGCGTGTGTCTGTGTGTGTGTGTGTGTGAGTGTGTGTGGGTGGGTGGGTTTGTGTGTGTATCTGCATAAATTGTATTAGTCTATTTGACTAAAATCCCGGGACTTAACCAGTGCTGACTTCCCTCATTCACTTCCTCGGGGTATATTCATTTTAAAAGCCCTTTCATGGAGAAAAATCCACCCGTTAATATTTCATAGGCTTTACCAAGAGGGAGATGGCGAAGGCGGGGGTGGGGGTGGGGGGCTGGGGGGGTGTGGGGGGAGGGGGCTGCCGAGAACACACGGCAGCGGTGGAGTAGATTACCTGATTATTCAGGATTAATGTGTTTAATCAGTCTAATCTAATGTCTCTCCCTCCGTCACCTTATTACCGCGGCGGATTAGAACAAAGAGGGATGGGGTCCTGGCGCTGTGCGTCGGTGAGATCCCACTTCAAGGAGCTCCTCGTCGGAACCGCGCTCTCTTTCCGGGGTCCGTCTGACTTTGATGACGGACCGGCTTTGATGGTGTGTGTGCGCGCGAGCCGTCCTCATCCCCTTTTCCAGTCACCGGGAGAGAGCCGAATTACACCGAGAACGTCTATTTAGGGACTGGAACCATGGAGAAGCCTCTTATAGAAACACCCTCGACTACGTCTGAGAATTTCAACAGTCTATCCGTATTTATTATTTATTGAACATCAAATGTGGTGGTACGGCTCAAATGTGTTTATGGTTTACATTGTTAATATTATGTTCTTATTTTACATTTTCTTCTTTAGTTTATTTGCACACTGCGAAGCTGGCGGACGTACATGTCACTGTTATTGTACCTGTGTTTTCACGTGACAACAAAAACTAGACCTTGAACTTGAATAACTAAAGATAGAAGTTGACGTTAAAACATTTGTTAATCAAGGAATTAAACCATATTTATGTAAGTTAATTAACGTCACTGTAGTACCCGAATGCATTTAAAAAAAAAAACCCAATGGCAATAATAATGAAAGCAAGGCACACAAAAGAAGAGCACAACTTAGTTATGGCAGTCCCTCACCTTTCTCTATTTACTTGCCGTTGAATCCAATTTTATCCCTGCAGCACATTCAGTCTCATCAAGTTGCACTGCGCTTTGCTCTTAGCCAGTGTTTACCAGGGGAGAGGTGTCTCGCCCACCCCCTCTCCCAGCCAACTGCCACGGGCCAGCTTCTAAATTTGGCAGCGCCACGGGGGGGTGCTACCTGCGTCTCCATGGCTACCGCTCTTACTGTATGCAGCCCAGCCACTCCCCCCCCCAAACACCTTTAGGATTCAGGAGGCACCGAGGTAAGACAGTCCCCCACGTCTGAGGAAGGCTGGAGCGAGGAGGAGAAAAGAACGGGGGGGGGGAGATAGGAGGGGTGGGGTGAATTATTCATCTTGTGTTTGGTGGGCTCTCTGTCCGCTCCTTCTCTTTGAAGTGTCTGTCTGTCTGTCTGTCTGCCTGTCTGCCTGTCTGCCTGCCTGCCTGCCTGCCTGCCTGTCTGTCTGTCTGTCTGTCTGTCTGTCTGTCTGTCTGTCTGTCTGCCTGCCTGTCTGTCTGTCTGTCTGTCTGTTTGTTGGTCCGTCTGCCTGCCTGCCCACTCCTTTTCTCTGTTGACTGTGTCTGCTTGCTAAAACCTTGTCAGAAAAAATTCTCATTCACCGCCGTGAAACCCACAAAGGCTTGTTGCCGACCACGGAGCAGCTCTTTGATGAGGAGATAAGAAACAAATGAAGAAAAGGAGGACTGATGTTGAAGAGAGAAGAGAAAACAGACACCCAGAGATGAATGCAGTCATTATCGATTCAAAAGGCGTTCCCTCATCTTTGTTGAACTACACTACCCGGCCTCTGGGCGCCTCGCAGCATTTGATGATGCAACATTTCATAGAACAGTTAGTTTTCTTTCTGTTACTTCTCCCTTACAGATTCTCTCTTAATTCCCGTCGTCTCACAGTCCTGCGTGTCTTCCCTCACGCGCTCTCCGTGCAAGCTCTCGTCCTCCTCCGCCTACTCCTCGTCTCCCACCGACGTCTGCGGCCTTTGTCTTTTCCTCCCTCTCTCCCCCGATTTGCCCTCTCAGAGTCGTCTGTGACAGATATGACTTCATCTCCCCCTCCCTCCTCCAGTCAAGGTCGGGTGCAGAGAACAATCTCGCTGTGGTTCCTTTGGAGTGGAGGACGTCGGTGGAGCTCCTCCCTGATGCTGCTCTCTCCTCTGTCGTAGATGATTGGCTCGTGTTCCGCGGCGGTTCTCCTCCGCGTCCACTGGGTTCTCCTCCGCGTCCACTTCCTTCCCATCCCATCTCCGGGTTCCACCGGAGTCCAGACAGGACAACCTACTCCGCTGCTTTTTATCCTCACAATAACCAGGATGTTCATATGTGTGTGTGTGTGTGTGTGTGTGTGTGTGTGTGTGTGTGTGTGTGTGTGTGTGTTTGTGTCTGCTTCTGATTCCGCTTCCATAGAGTGCAAATGTAATGCGGTAGACATCATTCCAACAGCAGGCACAATTTATTCCTAATCCCAGGACACTCCGCGGTCTCTTCTCTCCCTCTCTACCCCGCATCCTTCTTTCCACCTCTCCTCCCGCTCCTCCGTCCCCCCCCCCCCCCCCTCCCCGGTTATTTTGGGGGTTATTTGGCCCTCCGTGGTCCAAAGCAGCCAGCGGAGCAGAGAAATTGCCCGTTATCGGAGAGGTCGATTTTTTCCCGGGGCCCGTAAATTGCTTTGTATTGACACCCTGTCACTGTGAGGATCCTCGTGTTAACCCCATGATCTGCCCTCAGGTGGGCCACCTCCTCCTCCTCCTCCTCCTCCTCCTCCTCCTCCACCTCCTCCTCCTCCTCCTCCTCCACCACCACCTCCTCTACCTCCTCCAGCTCCTCCACCACTACCCACCTCCGTCCTCCCAGGTGTACCGGGAACGTGGGTGGCTGGCTGAGGAGGGGGCCGTCGTGAGGTCCAGCGCACCGTTCCCTGGGCCCCTGGTGGGAGGTATTCCATTACAGGCCGGTCAGCAGGGAGGCGACGGCACTCACAGCCCACTGAGGTCCACTGGGGGACGGGGGGGGAGAGGTTGCCGGAGCGTGCCCACGGACCATGGCGGGATGGAGGATAACGGAGTACTCTCTGATTCGCCGTGGTCGGTCTAGTGTCAGCCCTGCACCGGAGGTTTAGCGGTCAGCTCTGCCGCTCCGCTCAGGGTCGGTCTGCGTGAGGACACGTCTGCTGAATCATGTGGACAGAAGTTCAACGTCCCCTGATTGAATGGCTGGGTGGTGCATTCGTCTCTTCTCCATGTTAGATTAAATAGCGTTAGCCTTTCAATGGCGGCTCCAGTAGCCTGCAGGCCCCACTAAAACACAGCGTTTGTTTGTTAACCAAACTCCTACAGGACTTAACTGCGATAATATGTGCGCGCGTGTCTGTGTGTGTGTGTATATCCTTAGGGAACCCCCGGGAAAATCTTTGTGGCTAATTAGCTTGTAAATTAGCTCCGTATTGGCAGAGTCCATGTACAGATACATCATGTGCTGTAGCCATGCCACAAGACGCTACAACATGGTAGAGTACTCTGTCTCTCTGCTCTGCCAAGGAACACTTAGGCTAACCTGCCCCATAGTGGTGGGCTAATGTCCTCCTCCTGGACCGGCCCCTACGGCCAGAGGACTGAGTGTAGATCAAACGGCAGAGGCAAGGGCAGAGAGTAACGTCTGACTTTTATGGCCATGGTAGAGACACTGGTGTCCATATGCACGTTTAGAGTCCTTCAGCCACAGCTCTCTACTCAACATCGGGTCGATTCGCAGTCAGACAGAAACAAGTAACAAATCTACAGTAGAGTCATAAGAAAGAAAGAAAGAAAGAAAGAAAGAAAGGAGGGATGGAGGGACGGAGGGAGGGAGGGAGAAAGGAAGGTAGGAAAGAAAGAAGGATCGAAGGAAAGAAAGGAGGAAGGAAAAAAAGCAAGAAAGAAAGAAAGAAAGAAAGGACATTTTCTGGCAATAGTCCGCATAACTTTGTACATACACACACCCCAGCTGGTCCTTTCCATGCTCTCAGCTTCTTCTCCCTGTATGTGTGTGTGTGTAGGTTTAGGTAGGTGTGTGTGACCGAACGAGATCACTAGAGAGAGAGAGAGAGAGAGAGAGAGAGAGATCGAGAGAGAAAGAGAGAGAGGGAGCGGACAGCCCGGTTACACCAGAGACCCAGCCGTGGAGGTTTGTGACTGTCCTGCGGGACTGCGAGTCACACCAAAGGCCCAGGTGGTCCCAATGTGCTGGGGAGAAACCCCACAGCCTCCCTCCATGGAGAGACAGAAGGTTGGCAGGCCGGGAGATATGGAGAGGGACGGGAGGAGGAGGAGGAGGAGGGTGGAGACCTGCGATATCAGCTCTGTGTGTGTGTGTGTGTGTGTGTGTGTGTGTGTGTGTGTGTGTGTGTGTGTGTGTGTGTGTGTGTGTGTGTGTGTGTGTGTGTGTGTGTGTCTTCCTCCGCTAGCTCATTAGCATAGCGGAGGGTCTGCTGCAGACGGAACGGCTGTGCCAACTGTCATTAGTCACCACTGGTATCACACTGCACGCACGCTCACGCCCTGCTGCTGCTCTGTGTGTGTGTGTGTGTGTGTGTGTGTGTGTGTATATGTCACAGTTGTCTATGTGGTGTTGTCTTCGCTGCTCTTTTTTATGAAATATTGAGCAATCCAGCCTCTTTTGTAATTTGAAGGCAAAGGGAATTACCAACAGATAGGGAAGACAGAGCTGGAAGGAGTGAGGAACGGACAGAAATCTTACTGTTGGGGAAAGCAATAGTCACATTAAGAAAATAGCCTAGTGTAAATGTATGGATGTATTTTTGAACTCAAGTTCATGCTGCGGTAACGTTAACTAAAGCACAGACTCCTGTATCCTTTGATGAGGCAAATACAACTGGTTTGGAGCTGAAAGGTGTTTGCAGGGCCTAGCGTAGCTATGTAGGGGCTCCTACGCAGTTTCACACTTCAACTGTATTTCAAATGTTGTACCAACATGATCAGCTGTGGTTTTATCATAAATGTTTGACAATAGTTGTCCTTATAATGTATGCTTATATACTGTGTATTCTGCATTGCTATACAAATAAAAAAACAATTTGTAAACCCTTGACCATTTTGCAATCTCCCAAAATCCAACAAAACAAAACAACCAGCTCCTCATTCATTTGCAAGCGCCCCAAGCACTCTCGTCTTGGCGTCATGCCGAAATTGAATGAAAGAAGCAGTTTACGTGTCGTGATACCTGACAATGAAAATAATAGATATCTATTGGCTACTGAGAAAATACAGACAAGGAAAGGACGAGGAAGAGAAAAGAAAGAAAGACGCAGGTAGGCTGACTGACGCCATGCATTTGTCCTCTCACATCTGAGTAACATCTTTTTTTGCTAGCTCATTTACCAACCTAGCGAAGGTCAAGGTTAGCCAGCTAAAACAGTTGCTTTCAACCAAACGTACGCTAGCTATGCACCACTGCTGTAAAGGAGGTTTTAAACTCTCTTTGAAACCTATAAAGCATCAATCCTACAACACAGCCACGCGGAGATAGTGAGCTGGAGTCTTGGCACGAGGTCCGCTCCTATTTGTAAAGGTCAACGTCTTTAGTGAAGGGGGGGGGGGTTGCTTTTCCTGCGGCCAGCCAACCAGCCAGCCAGCCAATCGTCCGCCTCCACAGGGAGACCCTGCAGGCGGGGAAAAACACCCGGCTGTTATTATTCCGACGTAGTGCTGAGAGCTGTTTCCCGGCGGACCGCTGGATCCGTGGCCCCTCGGGTTACTCCCCGAAGTCCGCTGCATTTTCGGGGCTTATTTTAAAGTGGCTGCCGTCTCTCGCTCGCCTACTGTACTCTCCCCCCCCCCGCGGTTAGGTGTTAAAACACGGGGCCTCGCCGCCCGCCTCGGCGACGGGTCCCTCCTAAGATCCATCACACATCTGCTCGGCTTGGCATGCCGACGACGGGCGCTCCCATACACACACGCCAGCACGCGCAGTGCACGCGCAAAATGGCGTGTGGGCAAAACGCCGGAGAAAGGGAGATGAGGGACATGGAGGTGTGAAAGTATCCACCAGGACTCTCTAATGCACTGTTTGGTGTGTCTGACATCACCTGGTGTGTGTGTGTTTTCGCGCGCGTTTGTGTGTGTGTGTGTGTGTGTGTGTGTCTTCGCAGGTGTTTCGGCGCTCCTCCGTCTTGTTTCCCTCCTCTGACGTGGAGGACGCCCGCGGTCCTTGTCAACGTGTCAGAGTGCGTCCCTAAACTACCGTCAGCCAAAACGGACGCCCTCCTGCCGGCAAAGCCAGCCGCGGAGAGAGAGAGAGGAAAACGGAAAACGGAGCTCTGAAAGAAGCTTTTCAGGGACAGGGGAGGTGAAGGAAAGGTGGACAGGCTGTCGAGTGAAAAAAAAGGAATCCGTCCTCATGATCAGACCCCCATTATGGCGGTGCGCGGAGAAAAGAGCAAGGTGGGGGGGGGGGGGGGGGGGGTTTAGGGGCGGGCTCGGCGGAGCGGGAAGTGCCATTAACGCTTGTCGACTTTAATTCCGGCCCTTTCAGAGAGCTCCGTCTCTGTCGATCCGCAGGCCTGCTTGATTATACACTCCCCCGAGGCGCGGCGCGTTTGTGTGCCCAGAGGGATGTACTCACCGCCGGGATCACATCCTGTCGCGTGGCGGCCGCGCGTGCCACTGAGCTGGCAGGAGGAGCGCGGACGGACGATGGAGCCTCTTGCCGTCTCGTGTGTGGGCGGTGAAAGCCCCGGGCCATCGAGGCCGTCTCTCCCACCTCGGCCACTGTAGGGACGCCGTATCGGAGCCCGTTCTGATCACCCGGGGGGGGGGGGGGGGGGGTTGAAGGTGAAGGTGTGTCCTGGGATAGCGAGGCAGGCACCACCGTGCCCTTTTGACTTCAGCGGCTGAGTGACACGGTGCCCAGGGGCCGCAGAGCGTGCCAGAGGAAAGGGGTGTGTGGGGAGGAGAGAGAGAGAGAGAGGGAGAGGGAGAGAGACAGAGGGAGAGCGAGAGAGGGAGAGAGACATAGGGAGAGAGAGATAGAGAGTGAGCGAGACAGAGGGAGAGAGAGATAGAGAGTGAGCGAGACACAGGGAGAGAGAGCGAGAGATCCTCTTTATTAAGTAGTGCAGCTGAAAGTGAGACAGAGTCAGCGGTGCTGCGGGCCGCTCTCCAAAGTGTCGGCGCCTCGCTAAACGCCGGTGCCCTGTCTCAGCCCGAGGTAATTGCAGGGAGTCTATTTGTGAAAATAGTTTTGAGCCTTCGTTAGCCCTGTGGTTTACGCCTCCACACAGCCTTCAAACAGCGCCGCCCGCTCCTCGCCCCTCCGTGGCTATCCCACGCGGGACTCCCGTGGCAGCAACCTCTCTCCGTTGATTAGACGTGATCCGGAGGTGCCGGCTTCCTCCCGACTGTTCAAACACAGATCAAAGAGTTAGAGGGGCATATTATTTGCCGGCAGCGCCGTCAGCCAGAGAGACAAAAAAAAAATAAAGGGGGGAGAGAGCGGAGGAGAGCTACAGTGACGGTGGAAACAAAGAGACGTGTAGGCCGGCATTCTAAGAGGAGGAGCGAACGGACGCCCCAGAACGCAGAGACGGAGATGTGGGTTGGTACCTGAAAACATGAACTTTTCATTGTGGTGGAAGAGCGTCTGGGTGAAGGTTACTGTGGAGCCCAGAATCACAGCCAAGTTTAGTCAGCCGAACGTTTCAGCAGGGGGGCTATTTAGGAGAAATATGGCTTTGTCACAGTTTCCTGCTGTAAGGAATGGGTCTTGATGCTTAACCAGAATTCATTGACTGCCCTTGATTTCTGGAACATTAGCAGGCTCACAGGGTACACGTGGAGTTCATGTTCATCTCAATAGGACACAGGCCATTCATATTCATCGCGGTGGTACAGCAGTTTAAGGCATTAAGGAAAATCCATTACCTTCAATGAAACGTGGTGTTCACTATTTTGGGTTATTAGTGTGGTATGTTTTAGTAGCGGGTGGTTGAGGTTCTGCGTTCCGTGCAGTTTGTGCTTGGTATCGTTTAGGGTTCTTTTAAGCAATTAGCGCAGCCTCTTCCCCTTTCCTCCTCGGCAGTCCTCCTGCTTCGGTTCCCAGAGCTGTTTATAGAGGCCCCCCCCCCACCTCCCGCTCATCACCACTAACAGGTCCAGGTTAATGCAAGACAAACAACGGCTTCCTTTACTCTCCGTGTGATGAAACCCTTCCTTATTCCACAAGCTGAGTGCGAGGTCCTTTGTGGTTACGTGGAACTGGAGCGTACAGAACCTGAAGGTATGCGGTAGCGTCCTGGAGGTTTGTTCCGTTATGAATTTTAAACTTTGACACGGCAAGGTTAGCATGTGTCAACCTCACAGTTCCTTGTCGGAATCCCTACAGAGGCAAACACAATCGCAATGTTCTCCGTGAAAAATGCAATACAATATTCAAAGGCAGGAGAATTCCAATATCCACTTTGTCGCAAATGTAAATATGAATGTTTAATTTAGGTGAATGTGTAACCCGGGCTGTGCTATTCATGCATGCAACGGCCATACATATTTTATGCTTATGAATATGAGAAGGTCCGTCGCTCTGATTTTGTGCATTTGTAACATGATTTAAGTGTGTTTGAAATGGAACAAGAAACAGAGAGAAAGAGTAAGAAAAGACTTGTGTGCATGTGTGTGTGTGTGTGTGTGTGTGTGAGAGAGAGAGAGAGAGAGAGAGAGAGAGAGAGAGAGAGAGAGAGAGAGAGAGAGAGAGAGAGAGAGAGAGAGAGAGAGAGAGAGAGAGAGAGAGAGAGAGAGAGAGAGAGAGAGAGAGAGAGAGAGAGAGAGAGAGAGAGAGAGAGAGAGAGAGAGAGAGCGAGAGAGCCTCGACCCTAGAACCCCACAGAGATATAAATGGTTTCATGCCGTCCACGTCCACCAGTGTGATTGTTTTCTCTCCGCCTCTCGTGGTATGAAGTGCAGCCCTCACACATCACAACTTGTCTAATTGATATCAAAGCCGGCGTCTCTGTCTGTCTGGCTATTTCGTCCGTGGGCCCAAAAATAACCCGGACGGTCTCGCTATCCACGCCTTGTTATGACATCCACAACTGACACCCTCGTGGGTGATCTTTGAACTCCGTCGACAGCGAGCTTGTTTTCCAGTGGGAAGGGGGGGATGCTTAGACAAAAAGCTTGTGTTAGAAAAACATCAACTTTTGCCGTCCTTGAGCATGTAGCCTCCTGGTGCTGTGGAAAATACACCGCGAGGGGGCGGAGGAACACAGGTGACAGGTGTCCATAGCAACACGGGAGCCGCCCCGGGGTGACGGTGTAGCAAAGGCAAAAACTTTGAGAGGAGACGAGACACTCGAAATAGCCCACGTCCCCCGCCCAAGACGGAGCCTGGTCTCGAATGGATATTGCGATATTTCTAAAAGATGTGTCTTCGTTTTTTTTTGTTTTTTTTCATTCCCAGGGATTTAATCACATAGCTCTACGTTCCGTGACTTAGACCTCTTCTTTTAGGCCCCGGAGCGGACGTTGATGGTGGTTAACCGACAAAGACAAGGTCGACATTTTGCGACGAGGGAATTTTACCTGAGGAGAGAAGAGCGGGTGGGGGTGGGTGGGGGGGGAGCCCTTCTTTTGATCCAGAGCCAGCCCCTGGCAGGGCTGCAGCGGCGCTCCAAGCTGGGCGGGTGCTCGCCTGGGCAGATGGACAGACGGACCGGCCAGGTGGGCTGCTAGACGGACAGGCTGGCCGGGGCCGGGAAGGGGCCCCTCCACACTGCCCGGCGTCCATGGCCACCAGGCCTCGTGGGACGTGGCACCTCTCATCCTTCCTCCGCCGCCACCACACACGTGCCTCTGTTGTCTCGCTCCCAGCACGCGCGCGCACGCACGCACGCACGCACGCACGTAGCATGAGGACCGCATGGGGACTGTGAAAATGGTGGTATGGATGGACAAACACAGCCATCTGGTTCATTGACTGGTTTTCAGAGGTAACGGGACAGACAGCGGGAGCTCGGTCATCAAATCCCCAGTAGACATTAGCATAACATAAAACCAACTGGACACTGCAACTCATAGTCCTTATCTTCTGTGTGAGGCTACGCTAACGCTGCTAACCCATCCATCCCCATAACCTATAGCACACAGTCACGCAACACTATAGGTCAGGCTTGTGAGTTAATCCAGAGGGCTGCACTGTGTTCTGCTAGTGGAGTGAGAGTTAATCCAGAGGAATTTTGAAGGAGGAACACAAAAAAAGGGATGACTCAGGACGGCACACCGGCAGCCTGAAAGGTACCGGCGGCGCGGCGTGAAAGGAGGGATGGAGAAAGCGGCGCTGACAGTAATCCAGGTTTCTACCACAGGTGCAAAAAAAGGCAAAGCCCCCCGCAGTGAAAGGCCTCGGTGTCGTCTGCCGCGTGCGTCCGGGGGCAGATGGATATGTGATAGTGGGCTCCGGCGGCGCAAGGGAGCGCGTGCAACGCGGGCAACTCGGCGAGGCCGGGACTGTGAAATTGCCGCGGAGTGTCACGAAGCGAGAGGTGCAGGCGCTGTGGTGGAGAGAGGGCTGTCAACGAAAGGATAGGGGTATTGTTATGGCACTGAAGGCGGGGAGAAAGCTGAGCTGGCGTTCTACAAGAATGCTTTCAATAAACATGAACAGGTTGAGAGAGACAAGAGCGGGGAGAAATGCACGGAGTGAGAGTCTGTGTTCGGGTGCACATGAACACGCTCTGTGTGTGTGTGTGTGTGTGTGTGCGTGCGTGCCGCGTGTTTATCCGATGTATTTGACATCAAGCTTTTGACGCCGAGTGTTAAAAGAGGCAGCGCCGCAGGCTAGGCTATCCGTCGTCATAATCGTCATCTCCCTTGCTTTTCTTCTGACTACCCCCCCCTCTCTCTACCTCTCTCTCTCTCTCTCTCTCTCTGTCTCTCTCTCTCTCTGTGTACCTCTGTGTGTCTCTCTCTCTCTCTCTCTCTCTCTCTCTGTGTGCCTCTCTCTCTCTCTCTCTCTCTCTCTCTCTCTCTCTCTCTCTCTCTCTCTCCGTGCCTCTCTTCCTGTCAGACAGCTGTTGTCTCTCACCGGGAGGCGACCAACTCCAGGAATCAGCATCAAACGGTGCGAGTGCAGCTGAAGGAAGGAGACAGGAAGGTAAGCGAGGGAGGAAAGTTGAGGCCAGGTTGGGAAATGGAGTGCTAACTAAGAGAGGGCAAAACACAGGGTGTTATTTCATGTAGCTTTTTTAAGGTCCCCCCTCGTAAAAGAAAAGACATTGTTACAGTTTTATTGAGTGAAAGCATTTTCTCATCACTTTATGACCTTGATGGACATTGAGGGACAGGTTGAGTTTGTTTTTTAGTGCTTGTCAGGCAGCAACGTCTCTAAGGGTTTGGAAGTTGATGGAGGTGGAGGGTTGCCCTGGGATCTTTGATCACAGTGCGGATGTGTAAAGTAAAGGCTTAAACAGTTCGGCACAAGAACACAATAGCTCTAGATTGTCAACCAAAGTTAGACTGTTTCTATGGCAATAGGGGCGATTTATATTGACAATTTACGCTCGGAGTTGGTAAATCAAGTGTTAAATTAAAAGCACTTAGTCTTGGCCTCTATCTTTAATTCATATTCCGCACGATAATTCAAAACATTATTTATAGTCAATAAATCTTGATTCATTCATTCTGTGTCTGTTGCCTAATCAAAACTAATGCCTTCTATTTGTTGCCCTTGCAATTGAAGTTAATCTTATTGATTGAGGTGGTTGGTTTCATCTTTAAGATGCCTCTTCTAGAAATATTCAACGCATTTACAGTAATGACAGGAAATAGTTTAGACAGCTACTCGTCCTTTTCGCTAACGTGTTCATGATATTTGCGCACATTTGATTCTTCGGACATCGTTCGTCTGCACCCAGTCTGTCCACACTCAAACCCATTTTGCAGGGAAGCTAACACACACAGCCCCGTTGTAATCTAACTGATCATTCTACGCGGGCACGTGCAGCTCCAATAACCGTGGGTGGGTGAACCATCCGCATCTGTATTTGTAGTTGGAGAACGTGTGGCCCTTTTGTGAAGGCCTGTGTGAGGCTGCTCTAATCAATGGGCATTGTATCCGCCTCAATACCAAATCATACCCAAACAGCTCTCGGCAGGCTTCACAAAAGATTGAAGGGGGGCGGACGAGTAGCGACATCTCCAGCAAGAAAAGATAGCAACTTGGGCAAATATATCATTATGATGTTGTCACATGAGGAGCCATTATGATGTTTTCGCATGATTACAGGCTGTTGAGAGCAACGCATTGGGGCTCTGTTTCGAGACAAAATAATCAGATATAATCAGGATTGAGTGCCGGGCTTAGCAAGACGGGGTTAGCGATGTTTAAAGTCGTTTTAATCTTTAATTATGCATGTTTTATGGGGGGATTTCATGAGGGTGACCCTGAGGAGTTTGGCGTGTGAGTCAAAGTCACGTTGCCGGCGGGAGGACTGTACGGAAAAGAGAAGGAGCTGGTGGAGTGCGGAGAGTATAAGAGAGAGAGAGAATAATATTCAGAAAGAAAGAATGCTTAAACGAGAGAGAAAAGAGAAGTAGCTGGTGGAATGTGGAGTGGGGAGAGTATGCTAGAGGAGGCGAGAGAGAGAATAAGATACAGAAAGAAAATACGCCAGAACGAGAGAGAAAAGAGAGAGATGAAGAGAGGCAGAAACCAAGAGAGAGGCGAAGAAGAAGAAGAAGAATTGCATGGACAATCCTATTGGGATCAGAGCAGGAGAGAAAAACAGACAGTAAAGAACGATTGATATTTTGCCGATGAGAGAAATGTAGTCTGGATATTCCATGTTCAATCGCGGATGTTTGGTCTGCTGGTGTATGTGTGTGTGTGTGTGTGTGTGTGCTTTTGTTTCTGTTTTGCGCCTTCTTGAGTTCTGTGAGCGTTGATGTGCTATGGACGTGCAGTCCATTTTGTTGCAGTACAATTTGTCAGACTTGATCAAATTGTAGGATTTTTACTGGCATTTATGAGCATACTCGAGTCAAGCGAGGGAAGGGAACCGCTAACTGTATGTGGGTTTGTGTGTAGAGAAGTGAGCGTGTGTTTGTCAGCGTGTGTCTTGTAGTTCCGCCACGCAACCCCCCCCCCCCCCCCCCCCCACTACCTGAACGATGGCGTCGACGGACGGCGGGATGGACCACTTCAAAACGTTGAAACACAGAAAAGCGTGACACGATGGACGGAGCGAAAGCACGCGGGTCCAAAAACACTGAACCCGTCCCCGTAGATGGATCTGGCTATCTCAATCAGTCATGTCCGTTCACATCTCCACTAAAGAGAGAGAGAGAGCGCTGCCGCCGGCTGTCCGCTTCGGATAGGCTCCCTAACATCCTGTGTAAATACACACAAACTAATGACCCTTCATCGCGTTAACTACTTTCATTTGATCTCAATGGAGGACGGTGAATTTGCCTAACGTGAAGAGTAAATGCGTCCGTCGGGAGACAGAACCCTTTGGCAGCAGTGCCGTCGTGTGGTTCCAGAGGGGCCACGGGCCTCCGTTACATCTCTGTCTCCGGGGCCTAGGAGGAGAAAGCCACGTCCAGCTGTTCGTACTCTTCGTTTCCGCCTGGTCCAGAGACCCAGAGTGGGCCAATCCCTTCAGCAAACTATAATCACTGCTGTCTTTGCTGTTTCCCTGGGGCTGTGGGAGGGGAGAAACAGGCTCTATTTCACGTTGCGCACGCGTGCGTGCGCACACAAATGCAGCGCCCCCCTCGTCCAAACGCGCGTGCTCACCTGTAAACGTTAGTCGGCGGGAGGCTGTGGACCGACTCCAGTCGACTTCCATCATTGTTTGTTTGGCTTGTTCTCTGCATGCTGTTTCCCGCTACGGTGGCTTGTGTCCGTAATAAGAACGTGGTCGAGTAAGGGCACGTCGAAACGTTCCCGTTTTTCCTACTGGGATTCGTTCGACGCTTTCTTGCCCGCTTTTCCGTTTAGCCCGGAATAGTCCCTGCGAAGGGGTTCTAAATCCGACAGCCCCTGCGATATCCTCCTGGATCCGACCGCAGATTACAGGACGGGGGAAGGATGCGTGCGCCGAGCAGAACGGCAGCCCTCTTGGAGGCCTAATGAGCTTAATGGAACCCCGTATTTAAGCCTGTCTCCTTCCCTGCCAATTAGCACCATTCTAAAACCAGTTGAACTTCACAGGCAAAACGCTTTGTCTCTGCAAATCACTCTCAGCCCGCGCGTAAGCCAAGAGTGCCAAAGTGCATGTGGGTGTGTGTGTGGGTGTGTGCCTGTGTATATGTGTGTGTGTGTGTGTTTGTCTGTGTGTGGGTGTGTGCCGGTGTATGTGTGTGTGTGTGTGTGTGTGTGTGTTTGTCTGTGTGTGGGTGTGTGCCTGTGTATATGTGTGTGTGTGTGTGTGTGTGTGTGTGTGTGTGTGTGTGTGTGTGTGCGTGCCTGTATGTGTGCCCGTATGTGTCTCTGTGTGTGACTGTATGTGTTAATGTGTGTATGTGCGTGGGTGTGTGCCTGTATGTGTGTGTGTGTGTGTGTGTGTGTGTGTGTGTGTGTGTATGTCTGTGGGCTGGACTGACTCGGTGATTAAGAGATGGACAGGGTGAGATACCGTGCTCCTCCATAACGACATGGAAAGGTGTTAACTTAGACAGAGCGCGAGCGACACGGTCAGATCATGTCAACGTTTTTGTTTGTGTGCAGGAAAGAGCTGAAGTATGGAGAGAAAGTTCTCGTTTCACTCCTATTCTTCTCTCCCCCCCCCCCCCCCCCCCCCCCCCCGGTACGCAGTGTTTATAAGCTTCCCCAGTCCCCCTCCACCCTACCCTTCCTCCCCCCTCACCCCCTAGACGTCCCCCATCGCCCTCGACGCCCCTGGCAACCATTGTTTCTCCAAAGCCTGTTAGCTGATCGTTCAATTTTCTGAACCCCCCCCCCCTGCCGCTCTCGCACTACTGTGTCTACCCACTCCGCTCCTCGCCTCCTCTCTTTCTCTCTCTCTCTCTCTCTCTCTCTCTCTCTCTCTCTCTCTCTCGTCCCACTCCCTTTCCCTTTCTTCTCTCCCTCGCTCTTTGTCTCTGTCTCTCTCCGCCGCTCGCTCGCTCCGTCTCTCTCGGTGAGCGTCTCGGCTGTGGAGCATGAAGAATGGGATGAGGAGGGGACCGCTCGGCAGATAAGGGTGAAGGACAAATATTGAAAAACCCTCGGCTGTTTGTTTTCCTCCTTCTCCCGCTCTCGCCGACTTCTCTCCCTCTCGTTGACTTCGCTCCGACCGTTTTGCACGTTGAACCTGTTTTTGAAGTGTGGCCCCCACAGTTACTTGGATCAGACGATCCAGCCGCTTGCAACCGTTGACTTTGGAAATGAGGTGCCGTGCTGTGCAAACAACGCAGAGTCGTAAACACACGTGGCCCAGGGAAGAGGTGAGCGAACACACGTTGCGTGGGTGAAGATGTCCAGAGCCTGGCGTGTTGCCGCGGCCAACGCCAGGTTTCGTCCTCTTTTCACCCGTGCCGTAGTCGCCCGATCGATATCGTTTGCGTATCGAAACGCACCCCTCCAGATGACACTCGAACGCCAGCAGTCCTCCGTGGCGTCGTTCCCCCCTCGTTTGTCTCCATCCACTCATCCCCTCCACCACCGTTTTCTGTCTCAAAACCTCCAGGCAATCACAACAGCATTCACAAACGTATGACCAAATAAGCTATAATTAGATTACGGGCAGACAGGCGATAAAGTACGTCCGGATGAATGTTGACTGCGGTGCTTCCTTGGCTCTGTCTGTCTGAAGTGCTATCATTAAGGGAATGTATCATTCGGGGCAATCTAAGCCTAATTAGGCTGTTTAACATGGAGAGGACGACCGGGGGAGACGGAGTCCATCGCTACCAGCCCCTCCGAGAGGCTTTTAATGAGCTACAGGCTGTGTGTTTACCCTGCACACACACACACACACACACACACACACACACACACACACACACGCACACACCACCGAGCACACCAGCAAATTTTCATTTGACTTTCATTTCCAGTATCGATCGAGCGCATTTCAAAGTGTGTCTGTAATTGAACTCTCTGGTCCAGTTCTATAAAAATGTTAACCGGAGCCAGAGAGCGAGATGATTAACTATTCAGGGGCAAATCAGGGTAAAAACAATTGGAGAAGATGTACATGGATGATGTGCAGTGTTAGGTAAAATGATTGGGTTTGACGTATTCCCAGACTAGCACCTATTACTGGAAATGTTGATGGAGATATTTACATTCAAATACACCAAGTGGGCCAGTAATGTCGCCCAAAATCAGACCAGCAGAGTTTTCTGTGGCGCGGCAATTGACAGCTGTTCAATCGGCTGAGTGTAAAGAGTAACCTTGGTCTGGGATAGTTACAAAATTGCGTTGGAACGGCATGGAATGTCTTTTTGTCAGGTCTGAGGACTAGAGACAGCCCCAAACTGTCTTTTTCCCTCACTATCTTCTATCAAGCCAGCCTAAGCCATCATAGAGAAAACATCATAAAAAAAGTCTTTCAAACATGGATGGATGGGTGAATGGATGGATGGATGGGTTAATGGGTGGATGGATGGGTTTATGGATGGATGGATGGGTGAATGGATGGGTGGGTGGGTGAATGGATGGATGGATGGATGGCTGGATGGATGGATGGGTGGCTGGATGGATGGATGGGTTTGCAAGGTAGAAGTTTGCAATGTCATCGGCCAGCAGTTAATCCAGATGCTTTAGGGAAACTGCAGTGTCCCAATAGAGACCAGAACTCCATTGTCTGGGGACAGGCTGCCTTTCCAGGAACAGACATGTCTCCTTGAACACTTTGGTGTTCCTGGGCCTTGGCCCTCCAGGGCCCCACACCGGGGAGCTGGACAGGGGAAGAACCCGCCCGAGGGAACCACAAACTGCCGGCAGCCACTTCATAATTCTGTTGAACCGTTTGATGAAACACTCAGGTAATGATTTCTCCTGTGGGGGGTGGGGGTTGGGGGGGGGGGGGGGTGGAGGTGAAAGATTGATCATTTCCTAAGGCAGGGACTTCTGTCTGTGCTTTTAAGGCTGGGTACTCACTCGGTTTAACAGCGCGATTGCTCAGGATTGGAAAAGCCTACTGGATGTATTTTTGTGTGCCACTTCCGTACATCAAGCTACAGCATGGCATGTTTTACGTGTTTGACCCTTTGAAACGTCAACGTTAAATAGGAGTTAAGTTCAAATCCATAGATGGAGGGGCTGTTTTATCTTTACCAACTGGATGTGTCACAGTGAGAAAACGTTCGATTGCACAATTATGTTATCGTCAATGGAACAATTTTGTCCTCTTTAAAATCAATCTTGCAGCTTCAGTCCCTTTGCCCATTTGGCTGCATTTAAAGTGATGAATTAGAGGCCTCATTGTAAAACTTTCCATAGCACCCACTCCTACTTTATAATCTGGATTGTCAAGTCTCTTCCTACCCCTTTTCCCAAAATCAATTCCCTGCATTTTATCCCAGGTATTTTGTCTAATGCCTTGATACACACATAAACAAAATCAATGTTCCATTTTCCACCGAAGAGCTTTTAGGGACTTTAAAAGAAGTGCATTTTATTTCTAATTAGCACAAAGCAAAAAAAAAAAAAGAAAAAGGAATGTGCGAAGAGTTAGCGAAAAGAAGAAGTAGAAAAAAAAAACTCCTCCCCACTTTTACAATGATGATGTTGGCTCCCCTATGGAACCGGCGGCTCTAAACAGCTATTGATTTACTAATTGCCTTCAGTTTCAATGCCTTTGTTCCTTAAGGTGGTACTTAACCTGCGTGACACACTGCATTTCACTGAGCCTCAGCCTTTGGAAAACAGCACCTCTAAAGATTTAACATCCGCACGTCCGGGGGGACGCCACCCTCCCACTTAGCCCAGGAGCCTTCTCCCTTTCTCTCCCTCCTCTAAACTTTTCTGTGGAATCTGAAGAGGCCTGTGAACTGTGTCTCCCGCCGAGTTCAAGAAAGGTTTATGTGAGGGAGAAGCACAGAAACGAGGGTGAATGCATTTATTTCCTATACATTTCTGTATGGACATCGTGAAAAGAAAGGACGCTGGAGGTGGAGAAAAACGCCATTTGAAAAGCATTTACAACAACCTAAAAAGCTGCGTTTCCATGGTGCTCCCTCCCTTGGGTGCTCAAAGGGGATAACTCTAAACCCTGTGCCCTTTGCCCACCCCGGGGTGAGTCTCAGAAGCTTCTTCCTGGATGCTTTGTGTCCCCTTCCTACTGGATGAGAGCGGGGGTGGGGGGGTGGGGGGGGCGGGGCTGAAGAGGATAAACCTCACACATCGGACGAGTGGCGCGCGACAGCCATCTGAGCTCTCCGAGTCCCCCAGGGACCCCTCTCTCTGGCTGGAGGAGGAGGAGGGAATGCGGGTGAATGGCGAGGAGAAGGACCGGCGGAAGAGGGGGGGGGTTGCATGGAAACAGATCTGGCAACCCGCGCGGTGGTCTGTCTCTTTCTCTGTGTGTGTGTGAAGACGCTCTACTGCTGCTGCTGCTGCTCTGATCTCCTTGGCTGGAGATAGATGTGCAGCAGCTGGCACACCGGCAACCGCCTGTGATAGCTGCCAATACCGCGTGTGTGTGTGTGTGTCTGTGTGTGTGTGTGTGTGTGTGTGTGTGTGTGTGCGCGCGTGCGCGCATGCGCGTGTGTGCGTGCGTGCGAGTGTGGCACACAGTGGAGGTGCTCTCTGAGGCCTGTACAGAGGAGACCTAGGGAAGAGAACACACCAGCGTCTGATCTCTATGCCTCTCCTCAGGCCTCCCCCCCCCCCCCCCCCCCGACTCTCCTCTCCTGGCACTCTGTGTGGACGGCCCACAGAGCATTCCGTAATCATCAGCGGTCGATTCCGAGAGGCCAGCCCCAAACACACACACTCTCTCTCCCTCTCTCTCTGCTCAGCTCCGCCCCCACCTCCTAATGGAGCCTCCCGTTGGACAGCTGCTTTCCATGTCATGTTTTAGGCAGCCAAAAGGAATATCGATAGGGGGAAACGCGCTCGTCCCAGACACAATCGCCTGGCCTACCTACACCTGTCTCTCTCTCTCCATGCGCGTCCTATCGCTAATCAGAGGATTCGTTATTCCCTGTTGGGTAGCGTTGACCCGCATTGACTCTCATGCGCAACCACTCCCGTAATTTTACGTTTAAAATCAGCTACGAACACACAGCACACTAAGCCCTGACATTTACTTCCAGCAGGAACCCGTACAATTTGACAGAGTGCCTGGCACTCTCACCGTCTTTGTAAACGCAGACGTCTGAACAGAACCACCACCCTCAACTAATTTCCTTACAGATGAGGCGCCGCTCCGTGAATGTGCTCCTTTTGGTCAGCGCCTCCCCCCATGTGCTCCGCGCTCGGATAATTGCGGGGTCTCCGACAGGGCTGACAGCGCCCCGTGTCGGGTGCCAAGTGAGGCAGCGCCCCGGGGGGTTAGGGGGGGTGGAGGGGGCTTCCACTGTTGGCCCCCTCAGTCTGGTTATTAGAGCGGACCACCTCCAGCATTCTGCTGGAAGCCCCCAATCCACCGGCGTAATTACAACCAAATAAGTCCCCGATGCACAACAATAAAATCGGAGGGAGCGGAGGAGCAAGTACACAAGTATCTCTCCCCACCACACACACACACACACACACGGACACACACAAAACATTGGCGCGCACACACACAAAGTTGCCGAGGTGTAATGGCATGCTAATCAATGCAAAGCCCTTGATGTTGTAGAGCAGATGGCCTGGGGATGAGTGGCACAGCACTGACAGGTATCCTCTGATATGGGGCCTGTGGCTCTCTCTCTCTCTCTCTCTCTCTCTCTCTCTCTCTCTTCCTCCCTCTCTCTACAACACTCTCTCTCTCGTTCTCCCTCTCTCTATAACAATCTCTCTTCCTCCCCCTGTCTCTCTCTCCCTCCCTCTACAACACCCTCTCTCCCCCCTCTCTCTTCCTTTCTCTCCCTCTCTCTCTCTCTCTCTCTCTCTCTCGCTCTCTGTCACTTTGTCTGCACCCACTTTCTCTGTAATACTTCCGTGCACGCCCTCCTCTCCTCGCTCGCCATCTGTACCTATGCGCTTCCCGTCCCTCTCCTCTCCTCCGTCCTCGGCGCCTGCCGTTCCCTCTCTCCCGGAATGTAAAGGACACATGGTTTTGTGATACCGTCCCCACGGTGATCGCTGCGGTTGAGCACGGCTTTATCTAAGTGTGTGTGTGTGTGTGTGTGTGTGTGTGTGTGTGTGTGTGTCGGTAGATGTTCTTCAGTCTCTCAAGGGCACTGTGTGTGGGTGGTTATGAAAGAGAGACACAAAGAGACTCACTCGCACACACAGACGCGGGCACACAGAACCAACGCATCATTAACGGCATTGCTTTCGATTGGTAGTTTCTCAGGCTCGCGGCGGTGGTTTCTATGGTGAACACAACCCTTTATAGAGTGCTTTCTGTGTCTTGGTGTTCCGACAGAATTCGTTTGTCTGTGAAGGTCCTACGAGTGGCCCTCTCAGGCGACAGATGTCGCAACACGCAACAGTACTGTACAGCTTCATCGCGACTGATATTGCATCGATTGCAGACATTTTATGTAGCGTTTTATTCAGTGCATGTTTCATCTGACATCATCATGGAGGCGAGGCGAGGCGAGGGGGCATTTGGTCTTTACACGACACTGTCCCTCAGTATCTGCCTGGTCTTTTCACAGCGTCCTCATGTCTTTCCTGCCGAGCAGCAAATGATGACCAGACGCTGTCCTCTCACCGCTGATCTGGTCTCCCCACATCTCACCCCCTCCACCTGGGGAGGACGCGGGGCCACCATGACCTGCTGTCACTCTTATCCGTCACACTCAAGAGACCAAGGATCCATACTCAATATGGCCTTTTCTGGCCTCCATTATTTTTTAGGTTCTGGTTCTCCTCTCCTCTCCTCTCCTCTCCTCTCCTCTCCTCTCCGCTCTGCTCTCATTTCTGTTTCGTCTTCCTAACACATTCTGACTTTCCCTTCACAGGTTCCCTATACTTCAGCCGTAGAGTGCCGTAGATCCCAGTGGCTGTCTGTCTCCCACAGTGTGTAAAGGGAAATAGCTCTCTGTAAGCCATCGAGGGCCCGTCTAAGCCTTTCATCGGGGTCAATGGTAAATAAACAGAGAGCTGTGACAGAAGACAATAATGTCCACTGTACAGGGTGAGTATTTGTTACAGTAATAGCTTGTGTTGCTTTTTGCCCTTTTCGCTAGCCCCAGGGTAGTACCAACGTCTGGGCTAGACACACACACAATCACCTTCCACACACACACACACAGACACAGACACACACACACACACACACACACACACACACACACACACACACACACACACACACACACACACACACACACACACTGCCACAGCAACAGAACTGTCACCACTCACACTGCCATTCACACTAGAACGTCTAAGTGACAGCCACACAGCAAAGTCACTTAATTATTCAACAATATGCCAACGAAAACAGAGCGGGATCGGAAGAGGTAGAGAGAGAAGGAGAGAGATGGAGTGAGGCAAAACAACAAGCAAGTGGTTTGTATATTTCACATATGTCAAGTGATTAGTTAGAAAGATTTGATGCATCGGGAATAGATCATAGCACAGCACATAATGATTAAAGTGTGTGTGTGTGTGTGTGTGTGTGTGTGTGTGTGTGTCTGTGTGTCTGTGTGTGTGTGTGTGTGTGTGTGTGTGTGTGTGTGTGTGTGTGTGTTTATCAATCTGTGGATCTGT
This sequence comes from Galaxias olidus, assembly GCA_026901105.3. Classification (NCBI taxonomy): domain Eukaryota; kingdom Metazoa; phylum Chordata; class Actinopteri; order Galaxiiformes; family Galaxiidae; genus Galaxias; species Galaxias olidus. The sequence continues at coordinate 341,419 of JAPMUY010006934.1, read as the reverse complement.
TCCACGTGTCTTGTTCATGTTGTTTAGTCAGTTATAAAAAGTTGCTACTACTCTGACAGCAACAGATTCAGTATTAGAAAGAAAGAAAGAAAGAAAGAAAGAAAGAAAGAAAGAATGGGCTTAAAGGAAAAGGGTAGCATGAGGAGATCTGTGTTTAATAGGAGCGGTAATAAAGAGGGATTAGGGGATTAATTCCATTTCCTGTCCCTAATGAAACGAGTGTCTTCTGTTTTCCAGAGGGAGATGTTCAGCAGGTGGAATCTGTCCAACCAGCGGATGACAAGGTTACAGGATCAGGAGCAAAGAACAGGATGGCAGATAAAGAGAGAAAGAGGGCAGGGAATTCTAAGAAAGAGAGAGAGAGAGAGAGAGAGAGAGAGAGAGAGAGAGAGAGAGAGAGAGAGAGAGAGAGAGAGAGAGAGAGAGAGAAATAGACAGAGAGACACCTAGACAGAGACAGAGATAAACAAGGAGAGAGAGAGTGTGAAAGTTTACTAGTGTAAAATGTACAGCACGTCGGTTGGGATGCAGACTGGCAGAGCTCAACTCCACCCAAAGAGGTCTTTGCACACGCTCCAGTAAGGGTCGAATCAATAAAACATTTTTTTTTTTTTGTATCCATCCATCCATGCTTCAACTACTGCCATATAAGGGCCACCAATAGGAAAAAAGCCCCCTGCTATATGGCAAGACAACACGCTGTCTTTGGTATTTCCTCCCCGTCCGATTCCCTCTGCACACTCTCCAGCCCACCTTAGTGACCGTGTGCCGTGTCACCGCCACGGACCCCGTCCCAGTCCGGCCGACAGAGCCTTTGGAGGGGCTGCCAGGAGAGAGCACTGAGCGAGAGGTACCGAGGGACGGAGGAATGTGAATGGCCTGTATCAAAGGGCTTCTGTGGGGATGATCCTGGCGCCGGCTGGGTGTCTGAGCCGGGCCTCCACGGGTATCTGCACTCTCTCCGCCAACGCCCTGGCTAGCCTAACCGGCAGCGCGGGCCAGGCCCGCCCCGGAGCCAAGGGGGCGCCCCGAAACATATTCTGGCGCTGGGGACCGTGTGCGGAGGGGGGCCTTGGAAGGGATCGGCAGAGTCAACAGAGCCTGCAGGGACACAGAGTCGAGTGGAGATCATCATTTGCGATTCGTCACTGTCCACATGGAGCGGTGTCAGGTGGATTCATGGCTACACTCCGGGCGGCGGTGGGGAAACTCTGCCCTGGCCGTCCCCAGCACTTAACATGTATCCAAATCTGATTTTACAGAGCCGTCTTGTTTGTGACAATGATGACCTTTCCCGTGATATTGGTAGTGACTGTGGTGATGTGTTATAATTGAAGGCTGTCAGAGCTCTGGTGGTAAACACACAGCGTAGCATAAAAAGCGTGAGACATCTGTGCCACGGATAATTGGCTCACGCTGCGCCGTCGCGTCGTTCCTATTACCTCCTCCTGCATTCGCTGCCTTTACGTGTGAATGAAAGTGAAGCAAATTCAGCCAATGCGACGTGAGAAGAAAAACGTCAACACATTGTTATAAGTCAACAAACCGATTTGAACTGGGCCCTTAAAGCTTTGGAACGTTCAACGATAGTTGGTGGCCGCTTTATTCAAATGGAATCACATTTGAAAAAGGAAACGCTTACTCGGCAGAGTGTGCAGGAAGCCTGAGAGTGCTTTGTTAACCTGTGAAATGTAATTCCTGTGTAGGTCAGAAAATCCGATGAACTTCTGGTTTCCTTTATAACTTCCAAAGAATGTGTGTGTGTGTGTGTGTGTGTGTGTGTGTGTGTGTGTGTGTGTGTGTGTGTGTGTGTGTGTGTGTGTGTGTGTGTGTGTGTGTGTGTGTGTGTGTGTGTGTGTGTGTGTGCATTATATGTGATTATAGGTGTGTCTGGGCAATAACCACTAGATTGTGACCATAGTTTAAAGAAAAAAATACTTTCTGTTGGTAAAGGCCTGGTCCAAACATTTGCATCGTGGGTGTTCTGGAACCCACTTTTGGGAATGCCTTTGGGTATGTGCAAGAACAAGCATATAGTCAGTCAGTCCACACCATCGTCCGTCCAAATCAAAGCTGCCATGGTACTACTTAGTACATCTCTCTCTGGCTGGTTTTTAAACATGGCGGCACCAAACACTTTTTGCCTCACGTTGGTTACCAACGTCCGCTACGTGTAGACATAATAGCACGCTCCGATTGGCTATTCCCTATCGGCGCTTCTGGATTGTTATTTAAACTGTCAGTGGTCGGCGCGAAAAGCCACCAATGGAGCCCGACCAGCGAGTGCCCACCAATGTGACAACAGGGAACTAATCCGTCTGAATATCTGCAGTTTGTCCAGGCCTTGATGCCTCATCATAATGACTTACCAATTAGTTGATTCATGTTATTAAATGTATATGTGCCAACTAATGCTGCTTGTTTACAAGTAAAAACACCATATATAGTAGGTGTCTCTGTTAAGAAGAAGGGGGGGAAACATTGGCACTGTAGAGCATACTTAATACACACAATTTACTACTTCAGTGGTTTGCCTTTGTTCGGCGTACATTATGTGTCGTTATAATGAATCATTTTTGCGTAATTGTAGAGTTGAAAACGCTGACCCTGGTGGTTGGGTACCAGCAAGACATCATATATTCCAAAAATACATTTAACGAGCAGATTGTTTAAGCTCGACCGTGTTTACAATTTGGTCATAGAATCTTGCCTTCTTCTTCCGTAGGTCTGCTTGCGGCGTCTGTTTCCCTTTGCAAGTGTTTGTGTGCTACAGTGAGAAGACTCTGGCAACCTGATGGAAAGAACCTGAGTGAAGGCTGTTTATTTTTCTCTCTACCCCCGTATGGCTCTGTGTGTTCTGCCATGCGGAGGGCGGCGGCCCGGGCTGACTGTGGAGGCCCAGCCCGAGTCTCTGCCGCTAATTGACTTGATGAGGCCGTCTCAACGGGGGGTGGCGTCGCTAATTAGTCCGTTCGGCACACGCTCGCCATATCAATTAGTCCGTTTTTCTCTTTGTGATCATAAATCATTGATTTAACCAAAAAAACATTTTACGCTTGTATTTTTGATATTTTCTATCCCCTTTTGTTTTTGCCCTTTTCTGTGCCTATCTTTCACATTGTCTTTTCTTTCTTTCTTTCTTTCTTTCTTTCTTTCTTTCTTTCTTTCTTTCTTTCTTTCTTAATTTCTTTCTTTCTTTCTTTCTTTCTAGTTAACGCAGCACAAGAGACTGATCTTACTGTCATTTCAATTAGACCACTTTTACTGTTGGCTGTGTTTTTTACACCGTTAACGAGTTTGTCAGCCTGTTACTCACAGGCTTGTATCATGATATAAAGTGCATAGTGTGGCATTGCAGTGTGTCATGCATCGACAGCTAGAGAGGTGGTGTGCTCAATGGCTTGTAGAGCTCAGGGTTGAATGCTATTCAGCTGACGCTACATTAGTGTCTAAAAGGGACATTGTGAACGTCGAAACGCCCCATGGTTATATAAGGGGTGCTGCTAGCCATGCACACACGCAGGCATCCTTCTGTAAAAAGCCTTGGAACACTAGTTGCAAACAATAGTGCACAACATAATAATGACTTTTGAAAAAATGATGAAGCGCACAAGAGAAAGAGAAAAACTGTGTGTGTAAAGGCGGAGGAGAGAGGGAGAGACGAGAGAGCGAAGAAGACACAGACAGTTCAATTTGTGATGATGTAGGATTGGTCTGGAAGTTCTCAAAGTCACCTTTCATTTCTTCATTTGGCACTCACATCATGCAAAGCATTCTAATGAATGTTGCTAGATGATACATTCCGTCCATACTAACTATCCTGGCTTCCTCACTTGAATATTGACACTGTCTGCAGCCAAAGTCATTCTTGGCGTCTCTTCATATGATCAGTCCAGGCCTGTATCAGGCTTTCGACATTCTATGAAACGTTTTCCCAGGAAGAAATGCTCCGGTAGTAGCGATCACAGCCTGATTGTGTTACTGCTAACTGTATGAAGGCAATGAGAGATGCGAGACAAAAATGCAGAAAAAGCCCCATTGGACATCAAGCGGTGGTCTAGTTGGCTTGTGTGGACAATACCCATTAGATATTTTCTTTTAACTAAACGTTTTTTTTCTCTCATGTGTTTTGGCCAAATGAGATGGGGGGATGGGGGGGGGGGGGGTTCATTATATCAACCCGTCCATGGGAGTGCCTAATGAGGAAGGATAACAGGGCTGCCTATCAGTTAAGTGACCTATTATCATCCCTTATTGCTCAGAAATCTCATTTGACTGGCTGCTTAATTAAACTGGGCGGCTAAGTGAAGAGCCGCCCGCGTTCGTCAGGCTTGAACCCGGGCCGCGCGGCAGTGGTAATCACCCGGCGCAGGTAACTTTTAATCAGCCTGCCGATGCACGCGGGATCCCTTCTCCTCTGTGATACACGGGCAGCTTATTAACGGCCCTTTGTAGGCTGCCCCCAATCGCTTTAAAAAAAAAAACAACACACACACACACACAAAAAAAAAAACTCCGATGTATTCACGGCTGCTGCCGCTGCTCTGCGATGTGGAGTAGAAAAGCCGGAGCCCAGCGGACCAGAGAGGCAACCTTACTTTAATCACCCCGGGCGGGAAAAAAAAATAACAGGAAAGTAAAAAAAAACATTTTCATATTAAATGTACCACTGCAGCCTGTGAACTGTCTAATGGTCTGGCGGCGAAGAAAGTTTTTGGAGAAGCTGCCGCACTGTCCTTGGAGAACAAAGGTTCTCCCCCATTAAGAACCTTGATTTCGAGGCAACTATGGCTAGAGCGTGGGAGTGTAGAAAGAGGAAGAATGGAAGATACAGAGAGAGACAGAGAAAAGAGAGACAGATATAGACAGAGAGATACATAGAGAAAATAGAGAAAAGGAGAGACAGACAGAGCAATAAGAGAGGGAGGGAAGATGGCTAGGTTTCTCCTGGCTGTGTAGTGTTGGCTGACATGTGTCTCGTCCAGGGGGAGTGATTCCCTCAGAATGACACCAAAGTCCAAATTTCAACTTTGGATCCAGTAGGATCACAGGAATCCCGCTGTTCAAAATCAGGAGCTGGAGAAGCAGGGGGAGGCTTTGATCTGACAGGCTGTCTCTCTCCCTCTCTCTTTTTCCTCTCCCTCTCTCCGTTCTGGCTTTGCCCATCTCTAACTGCATCTCCTTTTTCTCTCTACCTTTTTGGTCTCTCTGCGCTTCACCTAACCTCCAGCCTCTCCTCGCCTAGCTCACGGAATATGATCCGATAAAAACACTTCTTTTTCCATCCGGTTTAGCATACAGACACAGTGGAAGCTGCGGAGGGCTTTGAAACCAGCGGGGGCACACAGAGAACTCAGCGTGCTCCACTTCCACAGTATACCAACAACCCTCTGAGCACAGGACCTCTGTCCTCTTTGACCCTCACTCATCTGTCACTGCACATCAACTACGAAATCCTTCTCCTCCCGCCTGAAGCTCTACATAGCCTGGCACCTCCCTACCTTTCTGACCGTCGCCAACCCTATCGTCCGGCCCGGTCACTCCGATCCTCCACAGCTGGTCAACTGCTCATTCCCATAGCCGAGCTTTAAAACTTTGGTGCTCAAGCCTTTTCTAGGACGGCCCCCAAACTATTAAAAGAAGGACTCAATTGTCGAGAGGTAGGTGTCTTCAGGTGAGCAGTTGAGAAAAGAATGTTTGTACTCAATGTTCAGTCAGAAAACGTATCAGGCTTTGCTTCAATTCAGCACTAGTTCTGATACAACTTAAGCTACGCAGGCAGAAGTGTCCCAAATCGGACTAATATGTCACTCACATCTGTTTATTTCATACCAGTATGAACAGCAGAAATCACATGGAATCGGATCATTTCAATGAGGATTTGGGCCACCTTCATATCCTAATTTGATCCAGATTTTTTTTCAAAGCCACCTCAGTCTTAACAGTCGTTTCAGAATCCACGCCGCTTTTCTGTTACTCCAGACCTTGCGGCGCGTGACGTCTTTTGCGTCAATCGTATCTGAGCAATAAATCCCAATCGAGCACCAAGGCTTGCAGTGTGAACGTAGTCTTAGATTCAATAATGGAACAGAAGGAGAAACAAACAGCTAGGCCTAAATAGAAAACAATACCACCAGGTGAAAACAATAAGGATGATTAGGAGCGCTTTGGCCGTCTGCTCGGCTGAGCCCTGGCGGCAGGTGCAGAGGACCCTTGACGCCTCAACACCCCCCGCTAATTCGTTATTCTAGTTCACTATCAACTTTTCAATCTCGCCTCAAAACCCATCTTTTCACTCTGGCCTCCCCTTAATAACTCGATTATGTCGTCTGTTCAGTCCTTCGACTGATATTCTGTTCTGTTCTGTTACCATGTTCACTGTTTACCATGTGAAGCGTCTTTGGACTGTCGAAAAGCACTATTCAAATAGAATTCAAGTATTATTGTTATTATTTTTACAAAACAACTGGTATAACAAGTGCAGCAGGGCTGGCCAGTGCTATCCAACAATCCATGATGTTCTGTTCTGTGGAGTCACTGACATTCATATGAGACTGAATCATGAGAGCTTACCAGTGTTTCACAGGACTTCATAGGTTTCTAATCATATTGAAATAAGCCAAGTCTGGTCTTAACCTCCTGTCGATAGAATGCTTCAGTTGAAGGAACCGTTCTGTTTGTCCGGGCCGTGCCAAGCCGCTGTCGGGTGCACACGGTACGTGTTCCGTCTACGCAGGGATCGGGTCAGAACCAACTGTCGTGCCTTTTCCCCCCTTCATATAAGAGCGGCCATTTTTTTTTTTTTTTTTTTTTGTGCAAACGGTGCAGTTGAAAGTTGAGTATTTCAAAGTGGTTTCGTTCCTAATGGAGAGCATCACTGCATTATGCATGTTTGTTTAGAACAAACCTCGTGTCAGAGCGAGGAGCAGGGAGTGGGATGCATCAATGAAGGGATGGAGGGAGGGATAAAACAAAGGGTGAAGACCAAAGCTCCAGAAACCACTCGTCTAAGGCAGTGTAGTTTACTTTCCTCCACTTCACCTGCCTTCCACAAGCACCACTCTCACCCCCTTCACTTTCTTCTCCCTCCTTTATCGACTCTCTCCTGCTTTTCTCCTTTGAGCTGGAACGAGCCTGGGGTGTCACTTTCTCCCCCTCTCTCGCGCTCTCTCTCTCTCTCATCTCTCTCTCTCTCTCTCTCTCTCTCTCTGTCTCATATCTCTCATCGCTCTCTCTTTCTCTCTCTCTCTTCCTCTCTCTTCTCTCTGGATTTGGCTGAGGAACTTAACAGAGAACCTTCGCTTCTCGGTAGTCTCAAAGAGAATCACGTAGCTACACGCTGCACGTGCACGTGTGGGCCTTTGGGTGTGGTGTGCTCTGATCGTGCGCGCTCCTTAAGTAGGCCGTCAGCCGGGCTAAACGTGTCCCAGATCATGAGGCTACATGTCTTAATTATGACGGACCAGGCGTGAGATCAGAGGCACGCTCTCCACCATTGAGGCATCCCCGGAGAGACAGCCCTTTCAAAACCGCCTCACTCCCCTTGACACCCACACACACACACACACACACACACACACACACACACACACACACACACACACGTATATCCAAAGCGATGAGTTAATTATAAGGCTCCTCTACGACGTCTCCTTCATTAGGCCCAGAGAGCTGTCAGTCACTTCCCAAACGAGGTCTGCCTCTCTCTCTCCGGCTCAGACGGACCTCTCATCCAAGATGCCCGTCAGACATCAAACTAGGCATTAGGCATGGAGAGGGGGTTGCGCCAAGGTCTCCGACACACACTTTTAGGTAGTGCGGCCGCTGGCGGGAATGGAAATTAGCGGGGGGGAGGGGGGGGGGGGGGTTTCTACACTGTCGTTGCCGGTCGAGTAAGGACATGGCAGGGCGACGGGGTCACATTACCATAAAGACGCGTGGACGCGCCGTTGCCCGCGTGACGACGGGTTGAATGACGATGAGGGGTACACGGGGATGCTACAAGGCCCGGTGGCCATCGAGCGTGCCCTCCCTGGTTTCTGTGTCCAGTGACCGTCTTCCTCTCCGTCTCGCTCCCTCTCTCTCTCTCGCTCTCTCTCTCTCCCTCTCTCTCTCTCGCTCTCGCTCTCAGAGGCGCACACAGCGGGAGGAACGGCCGACGAGCGTTCACGCGGGCCATTCCCACCAATCGCCGTCTGCGCTCCCGCCTCTCCTCGAGCAGCGCCACTCCGCGGGCCCACTCTGGCCCTCTCGCTGGGATCGGAGGGATCGACGGAGCAAAGGCAGGGGGGAAGCCGGAGAGCGCAGGCGGGGTCCATGTACAGACGCACCGGCTCGCTCGCTCGTTCACACACACTGGCCCTCCTCATCATATCGTCGTGTCTCCCGCGCCACACCTTGCCGTGTTCGATCCGCGTGGTTGACGGGCGGGCGGGGAAGGCATCGAGCGAGGCGTGGGGGGAGAGAGAACAAGGAAAGGAGAGGCCGAACAGGCAGAGAGAAGCGCAGTGGCTCTGGCAACCTTTCTCGCTCAGACCCAACTAGTGCACGCCCATACGAACACACGCAGAGACACACACACACACACACACACACACACACATACACATATATACACACCGGTTTAGCATGGTATTGGACCAGATGGAAACATCGGTGAAAAATCAGGGCAGCTTAGACCGCTCCTAGAGTTACGGCTCTTTGGAATAGGTGTGGGTGTGCCTGTATAAATAACCTAGAGCTGAACGAGTCTACCCAACATAGGGCTCATTTGTTTTCCAGGAAGGCTAATTTTGAAAACACAGCTCACGAAAATGGATTTATATATTTAAAAATGTATTCATTATATATATACTGTATATTCTGTGATTTCATGTTGCCAAACATTCTTGTCTATGAATGTGAAATATCTTCTTTTCAAACGCACTCATAACTGAAGTCCAATTTGACTGGATTTAATCTGGACACCTCTTACCCTGGTTTGAGGTGTACCTGTCAAAAGCTGGAGTGCTGCTGATTGGTCTGTGAGAGGCTGGATTGCTGCTGATTGGCCCTTGCCGACAGCTCCCTGACCCGAAACGGAGTAGCTCGCCAAAGAGGACACAGAGCCTACACTGATTGGCGACGGTGTGAAAAGGGGGAGTGAGGAAAGAAGATGGAAACAGAGGAGAGGTGTCGGAGAGGATAAAGAGAGGTTGAGGAGAGCCAGAGGATGGGGACGATGAGCACTTAGACTTGGAGAGAGAGAGAGAGAGAGAGAGAGAGAGAGAGAGAGAGAGAGAGAGCGTGGGGCTGGGAGTGGAGATCTAAGGTGTCGTGTCAAAGCAGGGATGATGAGGAAGGACAGGCGCGCACGAGGAAGGGGCGGATGTTGGGCGCGGGCCCGGCTTGCTGCCGGGGCGCCGGGCTCGGTTTTCCCGGTCGTTTCTCCGTCGGCAATAACCTACGGAGGGGAGACCTTTGGGGGGCTCAGACTTTGATAATCTATTTTGTTTGATGTATGTTGTAGCCATGATTAAAGAGACTGTTTAGCCAACTGTTGAAAGCAGAGGGCTGAAGGCAAGCATGCCGGCATTTAGGTGTGGGTGGTCCCCTTTGAAACGTAATCCCACCGTACATTGAACTCAGATTTTCTTTTCCTTTCTTACTGTGTGCAGTGCTAGCGGCGGGATCTAAAGAGAAATACAGTTTGGCCCTAATCTAGAAAGGCATGTCGGGGCCACTTTGCCGTATGGGCTAAAGGTCAAACAGGATTAGAATTTTCGCCGTGCGTGACCGACAGCGACGCTGCTGGCTCCCGCTTGCCTCCCGCCCTTCCACTGGTTTGACCCCTCTCTCTCCCTCCCTCCTCTTCCTGCTTTTCCCGTCCAGCTGCCATTCCAGAACCAATCAAAGAGCGCGCTCCCCCCTCGCCACCTTGGCCGTGACACGTGTGACCCCCCCCACCCCTGAACTCCAGGGCTTCTCCAATAAGGCTCGGCCTCACCGAGAGCGCTCACCCGTGGCCACCGACAGAGCTGTCAATCATCGGAAATGGGCCGACCCGGCGGTGACCTGGCCTTGGAGCTGACAGGTGGGAGGACAGCAGTGGCACACCAGGACATTGGAGTTGAGGGGGCAGCATCGTTCGCTAATATACGTGGGACATAACGTGGCGGAGCCCGTGCAGAAGACTTGGCGGGATTGTTTAGGGAAGAGGAGCAGCGCACGCGCCGAAGGTGTAACGGTGATTGACGCGGTGCAAAGGCCACGTCCTGACAAGGTTCATCTCATTACAATGTCGACCTTCCGCTGGCGGGGAGGGGGCGGACTGAGGCGAGGGGCCGGTGTGAGCGCGGAAGAGATACGGCGAGTGCTCTATCAACACGTTAACCGTGAGGGTCGTTCGCTGAGACCCCTGTGACGTTCCCCGCCCAGACGCTCTCCGGAGGTCGGTCGTAGGTTCCCCTCAAACGTGTTAAAGGAAACGTGTCTCCTTTCTCTCCTCTCACATAAAAAGAGCATTGTAAAACATCTCCGTCACGTGAAATCTCACTCATCCCAAACGACTTCGGAACTCACGAGCGTAACGAATAGCTAAAGTTCAGGTAGATGTGCGAATTTCTTTCTGAAACTGTTGCATATTGAAGCCATTAAAATGCTTTTTCAAACAACGCGTCTTCTATTGTCTGCTACAGATTTCGAAATGGCTTCAGATAAGTGGAGTGATTATTCTTGATTCCCAAGAACAAACGAAAGAGGTATTGATTAAATAAATAGTTTTAATCATAAAAATAACAAAAGTAGTTTTTGATCATAAAAATAAACAACTCGCCAACTCTCTAGCCCTGGTGATAGACTCGACACACTGCTCTACTCAAAGGAGTGGTATCTATTAATCTGTCTGTCTCTCTGTCTGTCTGTCTGTCTGTCTGTCTGTCTGTCTGTCTGTCTGTCTGTCTGTCTGTCTGTCTGTCTGTCTGTCTGTCTGTCTGTCTGTCTGTCTGTCTGTCTAAGGACCTTAGGGATACACAGTATAATTTAAAGCAGGGAGTCCTATGTTCATGTGAGGCATGTAGGAAAGGTGTGGAGCTGGAGACATGTCCTTCTCCTCTCTGAAAGTCTTCCTACACTTTCCACCAATCAGGCTAGGAGCTGCAGCTAGCTCGCCGCCATTTCCCCAAGCCTCACTGAGCATGTCCAATGCAGCCACTTACTGGCCATCACTCTGTTAGCTACCTGACAGACAGGCATCGTGGGGCGGTGGACGGAGGGGATATTTGGAAAGCGATAGTAGAGAGAAAGACCAATCACACAGAAAATGGAGAGAGAGAGAGAGAGAGAGAGAGAGAGAGAGAGAGAGAGAGAGAGAGAGAGAGAGAGAGAGAGAGAGAGAGAGAGAGAGAGAGAGAGAGAGAGAGAGAGAGAGAGAGAGAGCGACATGCAGAGTGAGACAGGGACAATGGCGAGGGTGATAGTGGGATCAAAGATGTGTGCGTTTCCATTCACCTTCAAATGAGATGGCTGCCCTTCTTGAGGCACGCCATATGTTTTTACCAATAGTATCCCAGCTCAATGGTTGCCATGACACCACACTAGAGATTTCCCGTCCTTCACAAACATTTGAAAAAAAAGATGAATGTAATAGCTGTTTTTCAACTGTGAGAATGTATTTTTAAATGATGCTATAAAAAAAAATACATCTTTCTATTTATATATAGTTTTTGTACTTTAACTGGCAAACTTATAAATGCATTCCTCACACTTCACATTATATTCAAGGAAAACGAGTGGCACTTCTGTGGGATTTATTTGACATTCCGGGATGATTTGGGGCTGTGTGGGCTTTGCATTGCTCAACTCCTGGTTATAGTAACGATGCATAGGGTCTTACAATATTTCCTATCATTATTTCGTTCTTTCTCCCTGGTGATCTTGGTTGCATACACTCAAAGTCAAATCCCCAGTGATATTCGTTAGACCGATTTCCTTCGAATGTCTTGATTTACCGTGAACCATTGTATTGTGGCAGAAACACGGGAGAACAGCCAAGTCTAGTCATGTAACAAGGGATTCAATTGAAAAGAAAGCACATGAGAGGCACAGCTTGCTGCGACACACTGACAGACTGACTGAGAGTCTTGATAGGCTATGTTATATTTAGGATATTTTTTTTTGTTCCTTCAGATATCTACAGTCCAAATTGTCACACCTACAGAAACAACTGAACTGAGTAAAGTAAAACCACTCTAAATACAATGCAGATGACTGCTCATGCTTAGTTCGTACACAAATGTCAGGCAATAAGACTATACCCACCTACACACTTGCACACACACACACATGCACCCACACTTAACTCATACACCACCCACAGACCCAAACGAGAGATTCCCAGGTAACAGAAAGCTGATCAAAACAAGTTGTTTTACCCCCAAAGCGTGTTTATGAGACTTCAAAATGTATCCCCAAGGCTTCTCAGCCGCTATGACAAACTCTAGCACTGGATCTCTAAAGACAGCTGAATCTGAAAGGGCGTTTATGACCGATGTGTGACCAGTGCTGGCACTGACCATGAAAGGAAGTGTGACAGTTAAGTTCAGATAAATGATGAGGTGAGGCAACGTCTGCACCGAGTAAAAGAAGGCAGTTGCAGTCCCGTGGACAGGAAGTAGAAGGTAGAGAATTATTCCTAATGAGCTGGGGTGTTGACATTCTACATTCTATGTCTCATTCTGAAAAAGTTCAGTGTCCCTCTGTCAAGGTAACTTTTACAGAAAAATTGCCTTTTTTCTATCTATTATTTAGAGTGTACAGTGAAACCTGAGGGATAACGGCATTATTTTCTGCAGAATTCTTTTGAAGCGTTTCAAGGGCAAATGCTCCTAACTCGTCCTTTAGAGCCGTCCTCAGCTTAGCCAATTAAAAAACACTGGTATGTTCTAATCAAATATATTTTTGCTCTTTTCTGATTAGGTGGTTATGCAAGACAGTGCAGAGACCACAGAGATGTAGGTTTGACAGGGATATACCCTATCATAGTCAGTTAGTGACAAAATGTTCACAGTTGATGTTTGTGCCTTCAGCTTTGAGTGGGAATGGGGAGAAGGCATTCAATACCAATTGCTGGCATGCAGACAGGTTTCACAGTCCACATAGCTTTAACAACCACTCGGGCCGTTTTGAGGTTATTTCAGCTCTCTTGCTCGCCATTTAGCTACACGCTAAATTTCTACCATAAACCTTTTAGGGACTTAGCTTGAGTCCAAAAACACACCAAAACAGCTTCCAAACCTTATCTTTCTTTTCTAATATGTATGTATGTTTTGTATTTATTGTTAAAAATTACGTAACGTCACATGCCAATCTAAAAAGTTAAAGAAAAAAATACTAATAATAATGTTGTAAATCCAACAGCTGCAATTGGTGCCCTTCCTCAGAAAAGCATTTTAAAATTGGTCTTGAAGGTAAGGACCAACTTTTGTTCTGAAAAATAACAAGGGACCAAAGAAAGAGAAGGAGACATGTTTCAATGCAACGTGTTGAACTCCCTTTAATGCTGATTCGAAGAATCATTTCAAACAGAAGACAGGGAAAGAAATAAGGTGAGGAAATTGTTTTAAAAAAATAAATATTATTTCAAGAGACTATAGGTGAAGAAACATGTTGCCGCTGTCCTTCTACATAACACTGTCTGTCCATGGTGCTGGAGACATGTTGCCTATGTCCTCCTACATAACGGTGTCCATGGTGCTGGACATATGCTGCCTATGTCCTCCTGCATAACACTGTCTGTCCATGGTGCTGGAGAAATGTTGCCTATGTCCTCCTACATAACGGTGTCCACGGTGCTGGAGACATGTTGCCTATGTCCTCCTACATAACGGTGTCCATGGTGGTGGACACATGCTGCCTATGTCCTCCTACATAACGGTGTCCATGGTGCTGGAGACATGCTGCCTATGTCCTCCTACATAACGGTGTCCATGGTGCTGGACACATGCTGCCTATGTCCTCCTGCATAACACTGTCTGTCCATGGTGCTGGAGACATGCTGCCTATGTCCTTCTACATAACGGTGTCCATGGTGCTGGAGACATGTTGCCTATGTCCTCCTACATAACACTGTCTGTCCATGGTGCTGGAGACATGTTGCCTATGTCCTCCTACATAACGCTGTCCATGGTGCTGGAGACATGCTGCCTATGTCCTCCTACATAACGATGTCCATGGTGCTGGAGACATGCTGCCTATGTCCTCCTACATAACGGTGTCCATGGTGCTGGACACATGCTGCCTATGTCCTCCTGCATAACACTGTCTGTCCATGGTGCTGGAGACATGCTGCCTATGTCCTTCTACATAACGGTGTCCATGGTGCTGGAGACATGTTGCCTATGTCCTTCTACATAACACTGTCTGTCCATGGTGCTGGAGACATGCCTATGTCCTCCTACATAACGCTGTCCATGGTGCTGGAGACATGCTGCCTATGTCCTCCTACATAACGGTGTCCATGGTGCTGGAGACATGCTGCCTATGTCCTCCGACATAACGCTGTCCATGGTGCTGGACACATGCTGCCTATGTCCTCCTGCATAACACTGTCTGTCCATGGTGCTGGAGAAATGTTGCCTATGTCCTCCTACATAACGCTGTCCATGGTGCTGGACACATGCTGCCTATGTCCTCCTGCATAACACTGTCTGTCCATGGTGCTGGAGACATGTTGCCTATGTCCTCCTACATAACGGTGTCCATGGTGCTGGACACATGCGGCCTACACATGCTGCCTATGTCCTCCTGCATAACACTGTCTGTCCATGGTGCTGGAGACATGCTGCCTATGTCGTTCTACATAACGCTGTCCATGGTGCTGGAGACATGTTGCCTATGTCCTTCTACATAACGCTGTCCACGGTGCTGGAGACATGCTGCCTATGTCCTTCTACATAACGCTGTCCACGGTGCTGGAGACATGTTGCCTATGTCCTTCTACATAACGCTGTCCATGGCCGTATACATACTGCTGCCCATGTCCCTCTACATACTGCTGTCCATGGTGCTGGAGACAGGTTGCCTATAGTCTGTCCACAGGGTGCTGTCCATGGTTCTGGAACTATGGGTGAAATAAGGCTGCTGTTCACCGCGATCAACCGAGTAGCGCGTCTAAAACAAAAACTGAGAGACAGGACAAAAGCTGTTTTTTTCTAAATGTCCTATCTGCTTAACTTTACCGCTGCACTTTCTATCCTAATTTGTAATGGTTGTGAACCAAGAAAGGATGTCGTTTTAGAAGAACTGAAGGAAGAAGTAGTGGCTCTAACCTTTTACCACACAGCAACAGCATTCAGTGGCAGGGAGAAAGACAGGAGCCATTAGTACTTGATCAACTATTTAGTTTGGAGTAATTGCATGAACCTCTTCTCACTGAATAGATACTTTCACTCCTCAAGGTTTTCAAGTGTTGTTTGGCGGGGGCCATGTCAGCTCAGGCACAGGCAGTTGTAAGGCTTGGTGAAAAGGACTTCGGAATTCGCTCATTTCATTACCACATTTTAGACTCATTGATAGAAAAGAGTAGCACTGATTCAGATGGGAATTCAACAATGCATCTTTTCTTATTTTTATTTGTTGTGTTAAGTGGCCATGATCAGCACCTCGAAGAACCTTCAGGAAGAAAAAAAGTGATTAAAGAAAAACGTTAAATAGTTTGCACTTTTGTTGGTGGTTTGCTGACAGTGATGCCGTGATCCGTGTCTGTCGGAAGGCAGGAATAGAATGCTGGTCCAGGGGCTGATGGGAAAACGTTAAATGTGGTTGCCATGACAACTGGAGCCCGACGGTGAATGCCTGAGGAGGGGCCGAAGGAAGAAGAGGAGAGGTGAAAGGGATTGTAGAAAAGGCGACAAACACTAAAGGATGAGGAGCTGGGGGAGGCGAGCGCCGGCAGATAGGAACTCCTAACAGATAATATTCAAGCCGAATCATTTTTTTTAAACGCTGGCTAGATTACAATAGAACACAATTCACTGATGATTGGTGTGGATCTCTAAAACACAATTATCATGCCATAATCAGTCCCAAACAGCTCAACAATGCTATAATATTATAAAAGCTTATTGATTAATGAACAGATAACGTGCTTTCATGGGTTTATGCTGACTTAAAACTGGCAGATGACTCGTGTTACAATTCCTAAATGAAAATGAAAAATGACTGACACTATTCGCTGCGCAAGAAATTCATATCTGCAATCATACACAACTCTTGTTTAGTCCGCAAGCGTGTTTGAATATCAAAGGCTGACTTCTCAACCCAGACTGGTTTGAAGTCAGTTCTCTGCTCCGTCTCAGACTCTGGCTTGTGTAGATTTCCACCAGCTCACTCAGAAACTAAACTAAACGTTTGCTGCCAAATGAGGTGGATTTCTTTGGTCGAAACAAATGCTATCTGATTGGAAAACTGCTAAGCTCCTAACAAACATGTGAGGACAGAGGCATCAAAAAGAACAATGACTGAATAAAAAATAATTTTCTGAACAACAAAATCAATCTTTACAAATCCTTTTTCGGCCCTTTGATGCTTGGGTGCCTTTTGAGTCTGTACCATGACCACATAATGTATTTCCTCACAACCCCTCAGAGAACACTGAGGATTCGTAAATATTCCAGGGTAAAACAACCATGATATTAGTTTTGAAAACAAATGCCCCAACTTTGCTTTTTGATTTAGTTCAAAACACAGCTTTGGATTGGCACTCTCCCAGAACTCTGTTTTGTCCACCAGTGGTTTTCATTTGATTACTGCTCTTTCAATGCTCTTTCAATGCATGATACAGCACAAATAATGAGATATTGCTCTGAATTGTGTTTTAGAAGTGCCTCCATACATTGGGATAAAAACAAAAGTTTGTTTTAAAAAGCAGTCCCTAAACCAAGATAGCCAGCCACAAGTTTTTGTGATTCCTTTAGTGATCGTGAATGACACGTACTCTTGCAGGCGTGGTATAGTCAATTAAAGTCACCCATGAAATCAAAGTATTGAATGTAATAATTTATATTATACGTTGGGCATATAAAATAGCTTTGAGAGCTACTAATAGACATGCTCTTTGTCAAATCTCAGAGCTTGCATATCCAAACAAAAGCAGTTGTCCCCTGTACCTGCTGGAGTACAATATGAAGGTATGTTAGCTCCCCCAATTACTGCCAGTCATTATCCAGAGCAAAGGAACCGCAAGGGAAGTCAGACCACTGGGAGGAAGAGAGGCACGCAGAACCATGTCTGAAATGACCTCCCAATTTCTCTGTCTTTCTGTGTGCTGTTCTTTACGTCTTTATTCCTCAGTTTGAATTGCTCTGCTTTCCTAGCATGCCCGTCTCAACGACAGATATATTGACAAAGCACCTCACAAACCTATAGTAGAATCAGCAATTCAAAGTATGTATTTAAATGGTAGGTAGGTGGATCAGTGTTTATTAAGAGGAACGATAATGTGACAAGAATTTAAAACGTATCAGAACAGTTAAGACGAATGTGTTCTATAAGATTTCCGAGGAGCCTTTATATTTTGGGTGTGTGTGTATATTTTGTTTGTGTGTGCTTATGTACGGCAGAGGCATTAAATGCACTAAAATTACGCATTCACAACATCTGGCAAGAAACAATAGAATTGTAACTCGCTGAGTCATTAACTGTACTGGTTCAATGCTGATAACCTGCACACTATAGATGCTCTAGATTTGTGCATAATTGAGTGTTTGTAAATGCATGTACTTGTTACTAAGTTTGTGAACATATGTTTTTGGCTTGGTGGGTGTATGGTATTTGTTTGTGCGAGTGTGTTTGTGTGTGCACATGTGGTGTTGTGCGTGTAATGTAATCTGTATTGGTATGGTTGTTTGTGTGCTTGCCAGCCTGTTGATCAATCATGGGCAACTCTTAATTTAAAGCTGCATCTAGGCCTACAAAATGTAGAATCAGTGTTTCAAACTAACTATACTGTATATATTTTTCATAAAAATATATACAAAAATGTATATTTTGGCAAAACAAATTGGAACACTTTGATTATTTTATATATATTAAGAATTTATTTTGCACTTCCACATTGCCTCCTCACTTTGAAACGTATGACTGTATAAACAGTATGTTGGAATCATCAGGGTCCACCGAAAGATGAGTTAGTCTCAACGCCAACTAGCTCAGACAATTCTATTTAGGATTACATTTACTGGGGTTTAGGTGCTTTAAAAATTATTTTGAACTGGTGGAATTCAGTCAGGACAACATATGAAAATGTTTAACAATGTATGGTGTAGAACATGGTGATAGATGGAAAACTCTGCATTACTTTTCCACCCAAGGTCATATTCAAACATTCACCCATGGGTAGAGAGCAGATATCTTCAGATTCCCCCTGACAGTTACTGAGCAACAGACCCGAAGCAGGCGGAGGCTGAGGTGGAGGTGGAAGGGCAGCAACAGATCAAAAACATGGCAGTGAGTGACAGCAGTGAGCAGCTTAAAAAAAACACACATTAAACTAATGAGCTCATGTGAATGGTTGATTGGTGTGACGTGGGGAGTAGCTGTTGTTGAGTGGCCTGCCTGAACGCCGCCTAATTTATGGTGACAAAGTGGACTCCATGTTTCAGCACTACCAAGCCTGCAACGACAACAAGTTAAGTGAAATCCTTTTTGGTCTCATATTTTATTTATAAAAATGCAACATTTGGTTTGTGATATCAGATGAATTCCGAGCCATGGTGAATAAATATATTTTTCTCAACTATTTGGTATCCATCTGCATGTCGGCTGTAGATTACCAGAATTGTTTGGCGTCGTGTTTTTGCAAATTGGCCAAAACACAGGATCCTGTTGCCTTAACAGCAAATGCAAGTTGACATGGCAGCAATTGCATAGTCAGCTTACATAAGCCTAGAAAATACATGAACCTCCCTGTAGAGCGCACTCTGACCATACAGTACTGTAGGCTCCACAAGGATCCATCTTTCCTCCACGTTATTCGTGTTGTGTTTTGGTGTTTCTCTCTCTCTCTCCTTCCATCCCCCCCCCCCCCCCCCCCCACCCCCCCCCCTCACTTCTTTGACCAGAGGACTGGCGGCAGGCGACAGAGGCGCGTCCCTCGCCACCCTTTTCCCGCTCTCATTTATTTCAATTTGTCATGCTTTGCTCTCCTCCCTGTGAGAGGGGGAGCGGCTGCTGGACGAGAGACGGGGAGAGAAATTGGTATCTCCGCACAGCCCATAATGAAAGATTTAGATGCAGGCAGACTATGCCTCGGCATTAATGGCTGCCACGAAGGAGAGATGGGTCTAGGCAGGCTGCCCACTCCACCTAACAAGATTTTAATCCAGGTCAGAGAGGGATACATCTGGATAATCAGTACTGGCACCTTCTCTCTCTCAGAGACTATTATAGACTTGAAAAAGGTTTCAGAAGCTATGTGGCCGAATGTGTTTATGTGCAAGAATCTGTGATGGTGTGTGTGTGTGTGTGTGTGTGAATACGTGGGTTTGTATGGACGAAGAATATAATGTCATCACATAGCAATGTAACTCATTATCGTTGAGATATACTGTAAATTAGTTATGTTATGACAACATTTTGTGTCATCAATACAAAAGAGGTTTCTAACTATTGCTCTCCTTTGATACATCTCGGTATATTAAAAGTCAGAGATTCCAGCAACTGTCACAGATGTTAGTTAACAATGTATAGTTTAGAAGTTTAATCTGGGCTCTAAATTAGTATTATATGTGTCGTAACAAAATACTACCAGACACACTGGCTCAACATTAATCGCAATAGATCATAGTCGAATAACACTGCCAATGACATTTGACGTTCTCTGAATCATAAAGAAAGTTGGATATTAAAATAAACAACATCAAATGTGATTCATAACAGTTGTGACTCCTCAAAAAGTGAACAATGAAACCTAAAAAACATAAAGGTAGATAATCAAGGGTGCGAAGATCAAGCGCCTGTAGATATGAAACTGATTTAAGGTTTCGAAATCTTCTTTTTAATGGAAGTCTTTCTAAGCAACCCTATTTCTCTTATGCCATGGGAGGACACACTATCAGTAACCTAGCGCCACAAGTAGCCAATGACAAACATAACTCCTTGCTGGCTGCCACTGCACTGTCAAATTCAGCTTGGACTTCATTAATTCCCTTTCAGAATCAATTATGGGCCTTTGTAAGGGCTCTGCCGTCCCCGGCACTTTCTCTCTCTTCCTATCTCTTCCCTGCAAAGCTGGAGGGGGAGAAGGGCAGAGGACTGACAGCAGGTCATTCAGCCATAAGCAGCAATGTCCTTTTGAAGAGATGAGCCGAGTGTGCGTGTGTGTGTGTGTGCGTGCATGTGTGTTTGCGTAGTTGTGCGTGGGACTAGACGTGACATCTCACCAAGCAGGGTCAAGGCCTGCAACCCCCCTCCCGCTGCATTGCATTATGGTCACTGTCTGGGTGGCAAGAGAACTGGTACCAGGAGACTGTGTGACCTTCTTTGACCTTAGGGCTTCAAATGTCATTCAGCCTCTGATCACTTGGCTCTGGGTATTCACATTCAGCCGATGTTTGCGTGACACGTTTCCCAATGGATTCATGTTTTTTCTCACGACTAACCTTTTGGTCATCAAGAGGCTTTACTCTATGTAATATGTCTTTTAGGACGTGCCCCTAGCTTCTTCCCTGTCGGTCCACCCGTCTACCTGCCCTATCAACTGAATAGTATTTATTGTGTGCTCTCGTAAACACAGGTTAATAGAAGTTTGCTCTCTTAAGTTATTATATAAATATAGCCGCATTACGTTCCTCTGGTTTTCACTGCGTTGTCTACAGGCTCTTCATCTGCCCCCACCCACCTATTGGGTCCAGCCATCGTCTCATCTCTAAACTGAACAGCAGCCAGCGTCCTGTCAGCGCGCATACATAATAAGTCACTGTGAACTAATACCTTTCTGCTCCTCGACCCCGCCCTCTTGTCCGACTTCCCTTTTCTCACTTAGCGGGCATCGTTAGTGAACATAGCGCTTATCACTCTTCATAATTGTGGGACCCGAGAGAAGGGGACTTGTCCTCTCTGTTTCCACCCGACGTTCAGGAGACTTAATCAATGTGTCATCAACCCTGATCACCATCCACCATAACAAGCCCAGTGCCCTCTCAAGGTTATCCAGCTAATTGTGTTATTAATAAGTAGGAAATGCTGGTGAACGCTCATGCCACAATGAATGTCATGAAGCAGTGATGAATAGGATATATTTCCAATTTGCCGTGAATATACACACAAACAGGTTGATGGAGGCTAAAAGCTTTTGTGACTTTGCCTAATAATAATCATTAGGCGTTGTGGCAATATCAGTATTCCAGGGAAAATGGATAACATTTCCAACTTCATTCAACTCTATCGCTTCACTTCTGAGGGTATGACATGTGTCCGATTAATGTTTCTGATCCAACATTTAAACAATGGCTATAAAGACCAAACTTTTAAGAATTCAACTGATTTACTATTATAATGTAATTGAATAGCCACATTATGTGACACCCCAAAGTCATATGAATCATTTGTTTAATGTTAATGTGTATGATAGAAGCATAAGTATAGAAAGTAAAATGTTACCTTTCATCCGGCCAAACCGTGGCAAAGGTCAAATTTGAGTGACAACCACGTAGAGCCATACACCGTCTCGTGTGTCTGGGTTCCTCCTGCAGACCACCTGTCTCAGTTACCAAATTGGAACATTGCCATCTACAGGATATAGCAATGGCCCATGCCCTTCTCCACCACCACCTCTACCCGAGCACAAGAGCTTGGTTGATCCCAGTCCAGAGCAGGGCGTCCAGAGGCGGGGCCTAGGAGGATGGCGGGCTCCACCACTCCGCTCACTGGAGGGTTAAATTACACCTTGGCAATCATACCCCAGCCTGCCTAGCTGCTCTGCAGGTGAAAGTTTTTAACCTCTAGAATGGCCTAAAAAAGCCAGGGTGAGGTCCTGATTCTCTCTCTCACATTCATCCGATTG
This sequence comes from Galaxias olidus, assembly GCA_026901105.3. Lineage (NCBI taxonomy): Eukaryota > Metazoa > Chordata > Actinopteri > Galaxiiformes > Galaxiidae > Galaxias > Galaxias olidus. The sequence goes on along the minus strand of JAPMUY010006934.1, from coordinate 319,380 downwards.
AGCATGCAACTCTGAACATGAAGCACAGTAGCCTACTACTTGTAGAGAAATTAACACATTTTAAGACAAAAAAAACTGCAAATTAAATTAAATAAAAAGCATGACAGTTTATGTCAGCGTTTCTCAAACCCTGGACGAGGTAACTGCCGTCCAGAGCACAAGTTACAAAATAGGTTTAGAGTCTCTAAAAAAAAGTGACATTAACGAGCACCGCGCTTAAGCAAAAGTTGAACTATTCACATAGGGAATGAATGGAGAGGAGGCACTGGGAGTTGAGAAAACTCGTGAAGGCGGCGATATCTCCTCTAAATACTGTGTGTGCACTACGATTGTGATTGCTAGCCAGTTTAGGCAGCCAGGCAGGAGTGAGAGGGGAGAGCAAGTTTCCATGGTTTCATGGACGCCATTTCTGCGTGCGTTGCTTTAAAAGTTTCGCGCACTTCGAACATTCCACCTACCATTCGCTTCTGAAAGTCTTAATTACAAATAAACCATTTCCACCCTTTTACATCTATCACCCAGATATGTTACTGTTGTTGGTCTTTATATTGTGATTGCAGATGGCTGTATATTGCCGTTTTATAATAACAATGAATACTTAAGTCAGCACTGTCAACAGCACACAATTGCACAGCAGCGAGACAGTCACAGAAGTGAACTGCGCATGACAGTCATTGTGCCCAACTACCAATCACTGACCATTTATTTTTCGCCATTGTGTTTTGTTGAATTGTTCCATTTTGCTTTAATTTTAAATGAATTACTCTAACTAAATGTAAAACGTTTTTATGGATGTTTTATATTATGCAGTTTATTTAGCAACCCCAAAGGACAAAACAAAACAAAAAGATTACATCAACCCTTCAGTCTTATGAACAAATAGCTTAGTCAACAAATAGCTGGGCCTGGAAAATTAGGTGGTAGTCCAGGTCAGCCGTCTAACCTTTCTATGACTGACTGTGTTGAGCCAGAGGTGGTGGTCCTGGTGACAGTTGATGAATCCCTCTTTTGAATAATCTGCCTTTAAGCTAATTATTAATTTGATATGCAAAAGAGATGAGACATAAAGACAGTTGTACCATTATGAATCCTCATGGTCAAATAAATCTTTAATAGTTAATAGGTATCTTCATAGCAAACTTGTGTGTAGTAGCCACTTATGTTTTTATTTTTTATTCCTTTCACATGTACCAATGTTCAAAGCTTAATATTTGGGCTGGAATTGGAAAGAATGTAAAACATCTTCATGTATTGTAAAATTGCATTGAAGAGAAAAAAAACTTTACCCTGGTATAATTGAAGTGGTACGGCATTCAATTAGACTGATTAGATTGTAAAACACTTTGGCCTCTAACAGAATAAATCTTTTTATTTGCAAACACTGTGATAAAAAAATATATTTTTTAAATAAATATATAAAAAAAAACTAAATACAGCCATTGGTATTTATGCAAACTCTGAAGTGTTAAGGATACTTGAGCTAACGTCATCTAGGTAAGCCCGCATTAAACTTTGTGATAGAAAAGTTCTGCAGACTGCACCATACAAAACATTATCACAATCTTAGCAGGCATCAAGGCAGCCATCTGTTCTATTTTGACAGGCCTTTCAAAAGACACACTTAATTTTCTGTTGCAAAAGCTGGTTATGGTTGGGGTAGAGAAAAATGTAGACTCAAGTTTTCTTAAAGAAGAGGACCTTGTGGAAGTGGTGAGACCTGTCTAATGCCGGAAGCTAATTAGTGCTTGGAGTACTGCTGGTATGAAAGCTATTAGCTTGCCTATTATAAAGAAAGATTAAAGGTTATAAGATGTTTATTCAATTGTTCCATCTCTTAAGTGCATTATGTTATGTGCCCTACTACCAACAAATGCAACGTTTTATATACAGCACTATTTCAACCTGAAGACCACCACAATCATGGCCATGAGAACTACCACCACCAGCATCCTCCTCATTATCTCTATCATGATGATTAGATGGGTTTACTGTTCCATGTGACACAATGCCCATTGGAGTAACAGCAGCTTTGCCAAATTTTAAAAGACCACCTCAAGAACCAAGAAGGCAAATTGTCAAATGCTGGTGGATGAAGTGCAGAAATATGACCTCAACCCTGTCAGAAAAATTGCAGAGCATCTAAGGATGTGCTGCAGGATGGAACAGCACTTGGATTTGGAGACGCTTCCCTCCTGTCCCAAATAAAAGTCAGAGTTGACCATGTGTGATGTCCTGGAACAGCCTCAAGCCAGGCAGCAGGCTGAACTCACGCGTTCCTGATTAGGGTTAATGTGTTACACCTGTGGGGTTTTGTTTGGTTGGCTTGTCTTTGGTGTTCCTGGACTATTCATGTCGCACTATTTGGTTTGGGGTTTGTGCGGTCATTATATTGTGTACGTCAAAAATAAAGCTACTATTACTTACCTTTTGGATACGCCTACCTCTGGATTACTGCATGTGGGTCTGTCAAGCTACACCACTTACCATCGTGACACCATGTAAATCACAATAGTGTGAAGGCTCAACAAAACTGCACATTCAAAGGACAGGATCAGAACAGAACATTGAGCGGTCAAAAGGTCCAGTAGACCAATATAGTTGTGCAAGGTGATGACCTGAACCGGTCTTTGTTCAGCTAACAACTTTCAGCCATTTGCAACTGCAGCAGATGTAGAAGAAAACCACCCCCTGCTAACCTTCCCAAGACTCATCATACAAGGTAAGAATTTTAGATTGTTGTTTACATTTTCTACCACAGCAACTTTTCATTAATTTTAGGATTGGTGGTGTAATGATTTCCTTGTTGAGACCCAGGTGCAGGTGAATCAGGGGTTTTAATAAAACAATCTTGAGGCATACACCATAGCAACTTTAATAAACCAATAAACACAAACTGTAGCTGTAAACTTCATCAGATGACTGAAACATGTCAAGAAAGCTCCAAACAATACTAGCTGCAGCACAGCACTCTGGTTTGTATCTATATGAACAGCCCTATGAACCCAAACCAATTAACCCCTATTAATGTTTCCGAGGTAGAGTGTTCGCGGCTAAATAAATACGTTTATTACAGGCTACTACTTACTATTAAAATAAGTAAATTGTGTCTTTTGTTACAGTGAGGACTTTTAAAAGGCCTCAATTAGAAAATATAACCGAGAAAGACCTGTCGATCGACATCAGAACAGCTTGGGAAGATCAAGAGAAAGAATTGATTGCAGAAGCCTTTGTTGCAGGTGAAACGTTTTGTCCGGCTGCTTCCACACTGACTGCTGCACCGATACCCGGACAATTGTTTCCTGCGTTGGCTTTAATAAAACAATTATCATATTTTATGCATAGCATATGGCTTTTTGTGCATGTAAAAGATATGAAAAGTTACAAAGCCCAAAGTCCATGCCAAAGGGAACTACTCTCTCTCACAGAAAACACTGCTCCTGAACTGCATGAAACGCCTCGTTTGTAGTCCAGCGTTTTCTTCCATTACTTATCTGTCACTAAGTCACACATTTGAATAATGTTTGGCACGCCCTCAACCAGAGCCAGTCAGATCGGAGGGCGGGTGGTTTCGCCATGTCCTGACAACGCTGTTTTGGTAAGCGCAAAAGCAAATCCCCTTTGTTTGGCCAGCTGACCAGTCAGACCAATCAGAGGGAGGGAGGGGGGCTTAAAGAGGAAGGAGCTTAAACGAAGCGTTTCAGACAGGGTGAATAGAGTTGCTGCAGATACGGGCAGTTTGGATAAAAAAATTGTTTATTGAACATTAAAATGCGTAAACCTATTCAAGTAGAACTCCTAAATAAAGGTATGAACCTGAGAATTTGAATAATATGGCCCCTTTAATTCAAGTAAAAAACGAGATATTGCAGAAATTCTATTTGGCTGTTATAACATTTATTTCTCAGTAATTGTATCTGTATTTGATAGGTATTTAATTTCAGTTCTATAATTTAAATTTATTTGGCTAACTATAGACATTCTTATTTTTTATTCCCTCTCTAGATTTGCATTTATTTTGTAATGGTAATTACAGTTATCTTCCTAATACTCTTTAGGAACGGCTACCAAAAACCTACACAAAAGGGTTCTAAAACATTCAATTCTAGCTCCATGGATGGGAGAGCGGACAAGAGTTGGAAATATACTCCCAAAAACAGACAAGAAACCACTAACAACAGTATAGACAAGGATGTTATTTTGTCCTTGCTAGACTCAAAAAAGGTATACTACAACTTCAGTTTCAAATATTTTCCGTAACATATAGCCACGACCAATTCCAGTTGAATGAAATGGATACAAGTGTTCTCATTTAAATATAGATCCAAAGTCTTAGATTTGATATAGTCTACTATAGTTCTTCAGCGGAATCAAGAACTGACCCAAAAGCATGGGCTGTCCCATGTTATACTTTAGTTAATAAAGCAGAAGGAAATTAAGTTATTTAAATAGGGTGCTATTGTTCTATTAACAGCCATAGAAGAGTGAACTGGTCTCAGCATGTCACAACCTTGGGAGTCAGCGAAGAGGGATCAATTACTGATCTCATGAACAGGCTCGAGGAACTTCTGAACTTTAAAGAAGTTTAACCCAAGCTGTTTAAAAAGCTACAAAAAACTGGTGGTAAGATAAATGGTTCTCAGCCTTGTTGAAATGTCAAAATACAATAGGTATATTCAACCTTCTTTTCCTCGTTGCATGCACATCTCCTCCTCTAATCCTGCTATCGTTCCCTATAAAACCAACACTATTAATAACTAGCCTATGGTTATTAACTAAAAACACGCATGCATGCGAAATACAACCGCAGTTTACTTGAGGTAGCTTATCTAGCTATTAACACAATTAACATGATTATCTAGCTAACTGTTGTCTTACCTTCTTTAACTAGCTAAAGTTAGCTAGTTTGGTAGAAATTACTGTGACAAACAAACCGTTCACCAGTCTTCTCTGTCGTAAACACACAAAGCACTTGCTCATTAGCCTACATATTATAATGTGGAATTGAAGGACCACGCCCCCACGGGTGCTGACTGTCACTGAAATACACTGGCAGGTCAGAGAGAGCGACATGTGGGTCGGAGATCGCGACATCTAGGTCAGAAAAAGCGACCGCTAGGTCAGAGACAGCAACATGTAGGCCGGAAACAGCAACCGAAAAGCGACCGCTAGGTCAGAGACAGCAGTTGGTTTTTCCGACCTACATGTTACTGTGTTGGTTTCTAACTGGCATGGTCACTTGAAGGATTTCACCCAAATGCGTAAATCTGATGGCAACTAGCAAGCCATGGACAAAGAAAAATGCATTTTTGAATGGCAAGTTCAGCTACAAACCCTGCCAGACGGGTCTGTCAACAAGACCAAAGATATTTGCAGTTATTGTTTATGTAAACCGAGATACTACCGGAGAACATTCTATCTTAAATACCATTTGCTTGCCAAGCACACAGCTAATGCATCAGTCATGTTGGCCCCAAAAAATCTCGCTTGCGAGTCTTTCTATTTTCCCATGTGAGGTTGGACACCATTACATTGTTTTACTTTAGAAGTGTGAGTGATGTTTGATCTATTCTGTATTTCTCTGATCTATAAGTAATGGACCAATTAGCTGACCAATGTAACGTCAATTAGCGAAACTAGCCTTATTGCCACGGCTATTAATAGAAAGGTAAAATGCAGAAACTTTCGTAGTTTTGTAAAATACCAATAAGTAATATTCTAGTACAATACTGCACTGTAAAATCTAATTAGTTAACCTTACTTAAAAAAAAGCATGCAAACCGATTGCCTTAAAAAAAAAAAAAAAGTAGCGTGGAATAGGAATTGTATACTAAGGCTTATTTATATACCCTGCTCAAAAATTATAGGAACGCTTTGAAAACACATCAGATCTCACTGGGGGGAAAAAATCATGCTGGGTATCTATACTGATATGGACTGGGTAATGTGTTAGGAACGAAAGGATGCCACATCGTTTGATGGAAATGAACATTTCCAACCCACAGAGAGGGTTCAATTCAAAGACACCCCGAAAATCAAAGTGAAAAAATGGTGCGGCAGGCTAGTCCATTTTGCTGAAATTCCATTGCAGCAACTCAAAATGGTACTCAGTACTGTGTATTGCCCCCACGTGCTTGTATGCATGCCTGACAACGTTGGGCTTGCTCCCAATGAGACGACGGATGGGGTCCTGGGGTATCTGAGCTCCTGGACAGTCTGAGGTACAACCTGGCGGCGTCGGACGGACCGAAACATAATGTCCCAGAGGTGTTCTATTGGGTTTTGGTCAGGCGAGTGTGGGGGGCCAGTCAATGGTATCAATTCCTTCATCCTCCAGGAACTGCCTGCATACAGTTGCCACATGAGGCCGGACATTGTCTTGCACCAGGAGGAACCCAGGGCCCACTGCACCAGCGTAGGGTCTGACAATGGGTCCAAGGATTTCATCCCGATACCTAATGGCAGTCAGGGTGCCGTTGTCTAGCCTGTAGAGGTCTGTGCGTCCCTCCATGGATATGCCTCCCCAGACCATCACTGACTCACCACCAAACCGGTCATGCTGAACGATGTTACAGGCAGCATAACGTTCTCCACGGCTTCTCCAGACCCTTTCACGTCTGGCACATGTGCTCAGGGTGAACCTGCTCTCATCTGTGAAAAGCACAGGGCGCCAGTGGCGGACCTGCCAATTCTGGTGTTCTATGGCAAATGCCAATCGAGCTCCACGGTGCCGGGCAGTGAGCCACCCTCATGAAGTCTGTTTCTGATTGTTTGGTCAGAGACATTCACAGCAGTGGCCTGCTGGAGGTCATTTTGTAGGGCTCTGGCAGTGCTCATCCTGTTCCTCCTTGCATAAAGGGGCAGATACCGGTCCTGCTGATGGGTTAAGAACCTTCTACGGCCCTGTCCAGCTCTCCTAGAGTAACTGCCTGTCTCCTGGAATCTCCTCCATGCTCTTGAGACTGTGCTGGGAGACACAGCAAACCTTCTGGCAATGGCACGTATCAATGTCATTAACACCAAAGCAGCTGAAACTGATTAACAACCCCCTCTGCTACTTAACTGACCAGATCAATATCCCAGAAGTTGAATTGACTTGATGCAATACTCTGATTAAAAAGCGTTCCTTTAATTTTTTTTGAGTAGTGTAGTTTTAAACTCCAATGTTGCATGAAATAGTAAGCCAGAGACTTGGTGCGGGCTGAGAATGTGAGCAACAGAGCAAGCAAAAGTAGACAACAAAAGAAATTAAGATAAGAACAGAATTAACATTTCTTTATTTATTTTTTCATATCTAGCTAATATTGCCATTGTTAAGTAGAACAGCAGACTGTCTGGAACAGCATTGTTTTTGAACAACTACTAACGTCAATGACACACATGGCGACATGCTGGTTGCAATCATATGTAAATATGATAACATTCAGTAAAGTGATGTTTACATAACATGCACTTTCATGTATTAATAATTACAACAACGTTTAGTTAACTCAATCACTCAGTTGTCTTCAGGATAGTAACGTTGATGACGGGTTGTAACGTAAATAGAACACCTGTCAGTTAGGCTAATCAACTAGCATTTGCTAGCATGAGCAAAAAACCATCAATATTGCCAAAGTTGCAGTTTCGATTGCTAAATGGATCTTGTTATCTACTCAATACAAACGCATGGAAGATGATCCCATCATTCGATGTTAATTTTGTCCTGTGATAAGCAATTTCACACTATATGCAAAAACCGTAGCTGCTGTTCATAGACCTTTGTTCATTCCGTGGCAAGACTATACCCAGGTAAGATGGCGGAACCTTTTGCCCACAATTGATGACGCATTGTCGCGTGTTCTATCTCTGTGGGGCACACTCTGATGTAACAAAGGAAAAGCCTCCAGCTATGATCGTTTTTGGTGTCCACATGTAAACACTGAAAAGGGCGTTTTTAAAAAAATCCACCCTAGCCGGCGTTTTCAAAATCCTCCGTTTTCAGTGACCAAAAACTCTGTTTACGTGTGGACGAAAGGGCAAAACGAAAAACAAAAAAAAAATACTCCGTTTTTCAAAAATACCACACATCTACTAAAGGGCCAAAGGTTTTTTTTTATCATTTAAGGGTAGTGTTCAGCGAAATGGTGTTTTGGACGAAGTTTGTAGTTTGGAAAGGTTTTCTGCAGCAACTTTCTGTGCTCTGAGATTTTGTAATACAGTAAGTGGATTAACTCTTCAGTAAAGTGTGACATTACCAACTCCAGTATATCTTTTTGAATCATCAGTACATGACACATCTCGCGTACACACACAAAAGCGATCTGCTGAAAAACTCTCCTGGAATCCTGCCAAAGAGTGAGCCCCCAAGTTGTCCTCTGCTACATAAAATACAGTGCCTTTAACACTCTATGCTAGTTGTTCAACATTCACACCATTTTGCTCAAGGTTGAAAGATCCTGAACGAGAAGACGAAGAACGTCTGGACAGCCATGTTCTTTCACAGTGTAAATCCTGAACGAGAGGACGAAGAACTTCTGGACAGCCATGTTCTTTCACATTGTTAGCCTTACACAAAAGTGAAAGTTGAATGGGAGTGAAGAGATGACCGATATTTGAAGTCAAGATTAGCAAGTCCCCAGTACACGGCACACAGTTTTGTTTTTTCCTGGATGTTCCCAGTGGATTTGCCAATATATATATACCCCAAGAGCAATCCTAAATTCTTCCATATTCAAAAGAACATTTTCTTTAAAATGAGAGCCATCTATGAAATAGTGGTATACATTCCTTCTGATGAAATAATCTCTGTATGCAGCACCTTATCCAAAATATTCTTATTGCTTAACAAAGCCGGCAGCATTCTCGGTATGGGGACATACAACCAAATGACCATCCCTGTCAAGAATAAACTGAACTGGCATAACATCTGGAAATTAATGTAGTGTATAAGATGCTGTCCTGCTAGCTGTTGCCAGGGATCCTTCTGAATTTCAGGACATGCTTTGTGAGACTACACTTACAATGTCACTCACTATGGAATTATCCACATCACCGTAATGCTGACTGATAATCTTCTGGACTGCACTTTGTAATAGTGGCTGTGATGCAGTCTGGCTAAACTGAGTGATGAAGTTAGCACCGCTCTGAGGTGAGTGTCACTGCTTCCAAAGGGAGAACAGGCACTAAGACACGTAACATTAAGTTTTCCTAACGCTATCGAAGCAATCATATAATTTATATTTACCGCTACCTTGGTGGAGACTGCAGGGTTTTAGCTAGATTTGGACCTCTCACAAGGTTACGTTAGCTTGTTTAAAATGATACTGTAATGGCCTGGCATTTGCTCAAAATTGCGCAGACATACACAGATTTAGAGCAGGGAAAAATAAACATCAAATGAAAAAGATGCATGAAGGCAAGGAGAATTTGTTATTCAATTAAATGAATAAACACAGTCCCAAACATCGACTGCATGAAAACGATACATTCATAATACGCCATTCGGGATTCAACAGGTTTAGGCTACTCACGGTGCTACAACGGCTTGCAAAGTGTAGTCATCATAAACCCATCTCATCGGCAAGGTATGAAATAAAAATATGGATTGCCTGTGGTACCATTCCCTCTTGGCATGGAGCATGCAAGTTTATACAGGGAAGCCTAAGGAAGCCCCTGAGAAAAACCAGGGGGCAAGGGTGGTACTGGATGCGTCACAGGGCCTCAGTGGCCACAACATCATCTGTGATGATTTTTTCGCTTTATAGAACCTGGGACAGGAATTTATCAAAAAGAAACTGACTATAGTTGGAACAGTTAGAAAAAATAAGACCGAGCTCCCACCTCTATATGTGAAGAATAGGGTAGTCCATTCTTCTGAATTTGTGTTCATAGCAAACAGCCTCGGTATCTTACATACCCAAGAAGGGCAAAAATGTGTTGCTCATGAGCACACTGCATAGGCATGGAAAGATCAGTGGCCGAGGTCATGCTGGATTATAACGCCACCAAAGGCGGGGTAGACAACTTGCACAAGCTGCTGTCCTGCTACAGCTGCCAAAGAACTTTGCGGTAGCCACTTGTGGTGTTCTTCAATATCCTGGATGTCTCAGCCTACAACGCGTTTGCAATCTGGACAGCAATTAACCCAGACTGGAACCAAAATAAACTCCAAAGAAGACACATTTTTTTGGAGCAACTATGCAAGGCACTGGTGACAATGCACAAACAGGAGATAACATGTGCCCAGGACTTCTCTAGCCATAGTGAGGAGGGTGGAGGAGGCTCCTGCACGACCCGCACAACCACAACTTCCAGTGCCTGAAGTAAGTATCCTGTTGTTCGTGGTAGAGTATTAGGATATGTGGTGGAGAACAATCCTGATCAAACAAAGTATTTTCATTACTCTAGATTGCAGTTGGTGGCAACAAGAGGAAACAATTCGAGGTGTGTGGACCCTCAAAGGCATCAAAGACTCCGCTCATGCAGCAACTGCAAAAAGTACAGTAGCACACATACGCTCAACTTCTGAGCATTGTGTTGTGTAGATAGGAATGTCCATGCACGCATTTCGGTCATGTTATGTCTTTATATTTGTTGGAAATCTGCATTTGGAAATTTTATTTTTGATGGATGTATTTCATAGCCAGTGACAACAATAACTAAAGTTTGGTTCTTGTGTTTCCATTGTTGTTCATGTGTATTTGCTTTACGGTTGCTTTATTGATTTTAATAATGTAAAAGTAAAAATCTATTGAGTATCTCAGTTCAAAAATAATAAATATAAATGAAAACAGTTTAATAAAAAAATTCCTAGATTTGTCTTTATTTCAATTCCACACCAATCTTCATTATAGTAGTTCACCTCCATTGTTAAATGTGATCTAGCAGAGATGAAATAAAACATTAATCATATATGTTATCTATATTGTTTTGAATTAATATAAAGACAGTATATACTGTATTAAAGAGTTTTTCTTATGTAGATTGGTATATCTGTATTGCTTTTAAAACCACAATGTCCCGGGTCAATTTGACTCGAACAGTACCAAAGGGTCCAAGGAGTGAACATCATACAAGGATTAAAAGTATGTTTTGTTACCTTGTGAAGTGCTACCATGTCAACAAAGCACACTACTCATGCATAAGCCTCCAGACACTGCTGTTCCTGTTCGGTCTGCTGCAGATGTCGAGGAGAGGTTGTTCGGACTGGAAATCTCACAGATTCTCTCCAGTGTTTCTGCTATTCATTCAACAGTGCCAAGGACTGTGTCCTCCGATGAAGCTCCCATTATAATGGGAGTGTCCGGGAAAGATTGGTAATGATGGCCCTGGATGATTCTTCGATATACTCGGCACATGAATATAACACTTTGCCAGTGGACAACAAATCAAATAATTAATAATTCTGTCTCATATAAAGGTTGGCACCTGCCAAATAGGTGCCTACGTAATACGACTTGAAGTTTAGTGATGGTCTTGAGGTGTGGCGTTACCAAATTAATGTAATCTGTAATGATCTTTCTTTCCCCAGAAAAAGCATAAGCATGTCATAATGACGTGCCTTAGTCAAATATATTGCCTGAAATTCTATCACTGTCTGCCTAAGGTTCTATGGCTGAAAATGAAAAAAATTTGAATACAATTTCACTGCTTATTTTGTTTTGCGAGCTCCTTACGTCGCACAAAAGCAGACAAATAACGTGTTCCTTTCCAGAAAATGATTTGTGAAGAATCTTTTCAAGGCGATATTTGCTTTCAGATCAGGTCAGGGGGCGAAAACATGTTGCCTCGATTTGCTTTAGACAGAGCCATTGAATATGCCGCTGTTGTCATTTTCTATAGCCATCACAATAAAGACTGCACCTTTCAGAAAATGTTCTCTGAAAATGTCAGGGCCATCCTTGAGAGCCTTGAAGGACAGTCAGTCTTTAAAAGCAATATTAGCCGTAAATATACCAAGTGAGCCTCGGCTGTCTTATCTGCGTCTACCATCAGTGTGTGGCAGCGGGCGATAATCGCCATGGAGAAATGGCATCTAAAGTGTTTGAACTTTACGTTTCACATCTGTACATATCCTGGTGGCAGTAGTGTCACTGTCGCGCCCTCTGCTCTTTTACACAGACGGTCATTTCCTTATTTTCAGGTGATCCCCTCAAACCTGTCTACATTTCCAACTCGGCTCTGAATCCCATCGCTATTATGACATATTTGTGACAGACCCTTAGAGCGTTTCACAAATGGCTTCACGTGCAAACGTCAACTCTCAATATACACTGTACTTATTAGGTTTATTAAGGTTTAGACATGCGTGAAATATTGTGTGCAGGATTTCCTCATTTGGTATCCATCACAACTAAACTTGCCATTTTTACCACTAAATCCTACACTCAAAGTGAAAAAAAAAAAAATCCATTCGAACAGTTTAGAAAAGTTTCACAAATTATTTCATGTTATATATTCTATCACCAACTATCTTGTTTTCAAGTTACAATGGATACTCCTCTTAATTAGCTAGTTTGACTTGTGTGGATTTCTTGTACTGTCCTGTGCTGTCAAATTACTTCCCACAGCTCTCTTTAATGAAAACAAAATGTATGAAATCCTAACAATATCTATATTTCCACCAGAGGCACACACAAATACTAATTGTATGCGTTTCCTTTTTAACACGTACCTTCTTCATAAGGACGTCAAAACAAATGTGTTGCTGCTTGTGCATTGCTCCATAAAAATGCAAAGATGACTGAACATCTACAGTAAACATTAGCACAGCTCAATTGCACATGTGTCATATCACATTACATTAAAGTTCAACCTTGAGTTTTTCAAACTTTTTTCTTTATGTCTAAGATGCTCTTTAAAATCTCTTCTTTATCTCCCTTGACATCCTATAGACTATTTCCAAATGCTCCTCTTAACATCTAAAAAGTATTACTTGCTTTAATGCACTGCTAACGTTTCATGTATCATATATTTTGTTTAAAAACGGGTAGGTAAACATCTGCATGCGCGCACGGGTGTGTGTGTGTTTGCGTGTGTGTGTGTGCGTGTGCACGCGCTACAGGAGATCACTTCAGCTGTCCGACGGTAACAAGTAGTGTGCGTACTCCTCATACAGTAGAAGAGTTAGTATGTGCCCTAGCCTGTAGCCCCCCCAGGTAATCTGGAAGGGGCTTGGACCCTCCGTCAACTCGTCTGCTAGCACACTGTCAATCAAGTCTGGGCTCTAATGGCCATAGCTAAGGTAACGCACCACCTTTTGGGGAAATAAAGGTTCTACTTACCCACCCCAACAAGAACCTTCCGATTTTCAATAACAATTTTAATTGCATTATAACATACAAATTCAAACAAAAAAGGATCTAATCAGTGTACTACTATTTAATTTACAGATTAATCAGCACTGATATTGCCTTTCACATATACATTAATAATGTCCACAGACTTGTCTCGTGAATAACGAGTTTCCCAACGCGGTTAGATTCGCCTTTAAAGCTTTTGTGCATTTATGTTCGGCAGCAAATGGATGTGCACTGTAATGGCACCATTGTATGTTTGAATATCTTTGCCATAAACATTATCACAAAGATTATGTTTAGTAAAACAAATCCCCTGCTCTTACGAACAAATGGATGTGGTGTTGCGAAGCTATTTTGAACTGCGATCATTTCGATTCCATCAAACTCTCTTCCCTCTCATAAAGCAGACCTACGGGTCACCAGTCTCATTGTCATAATTACCATCATCACAAACCCCTATTATCTTAATTGTCTTTATCTCATCGTTAGCTAATTGACACTGAGATTATGGTTGCTGAGGAAGGTTTTCTCTGGGAGACAATGGAACAGACGGAGATCCAGAGGAGACATCTGCCTGTTGAGACTGAGAGGAGTAGCAACTCGTCTGTCAAGCTAATGAGTGTCTCAACAACTGTACACAATTATCTGAAGCTAACTGCTGCTGGCTGACACTGGAGGACACACACTTTCACACAGTGAGTAGACGCACATACTGCTACGCACACTTGCACACAGAGGGATGTGCACGTACACCCGAACACCTTCTGTGTGTCAAAAGCTAATTATGTGACGACAAAGGAGAAAAGAAAAAATTGTAATTACAGCAATCAGAATTTTGTATAAATGTTTGAAACATCATCAATTAAAAAGTAAGTCTTAAAAGTCATTGATTTTAAATAATGCACACAGAAGAACACGGAGTATCCTTCCAACAACAAAAATAGCTATATTTTTAATAATTTCAATTTTTTTTCCTTCTTTTTTTATGATAGCAAAACAGTTCCTCATTCCAACCTTTCCTGTGACTGAATAATAATACTACAGGGAATTCAGAGGTTAAAGCAGTACTTTCAAGTCAAAAACCAAGTAAATCCTGAAAAATAGAAAGCTAAATAATGGTAGTTGCGTAATGGTATGTTGTAAATAAGTTGAGAACATAAGAACATGTGTGTCAAAGTAATCCCCACAAATAAGCAAGAATGTAGACCAGAAAATCAATAAGGAGAGTGGGTGGCGCTAAAAGGCTTTTAAAGGTGCAAAAACTGTTTGTCTTCAACTACTGTATGCTAATGGTCAGATCTATTCAAGCCGAGAGGTTTCTTTTTGGGTATGGCACATTTTCCTTGTAATACAGTAGCATCTAATATTTTACACTGTTACTACTATTAGATAAAAAGAAAATAGTTACAAAACACAAGGCGATTTAAATGTAGCCTACTCTGGTAAAAAAAATACACCTGTAAAAGGGTTTCTAAAATAGTCTAGAAAAAAGGACCTTGCACAGAGGCTCTCTTGACTTCTTACAATGATACAGATACATTTATACATGAAGAGAACATAAGTATGTTTACAAGTGCCTCTGTCTTCCAGATCTCGCCCCGCTTACCCTTTTTCTAGCTCATCACTCAAATAATTTTCTGCTTTTTCTCGATCCTCTCCAACTTTACAGCCACTGCTCTTTCTCTTAACTTCCCTGCGCTGAATGTGACCCGGCCCACTCTACTCTTCCTTTCTCTTTTTCAGCTGCCCCCCTCCCCCTGCTCTTTGTGTGAAGCCCTGTGCTGAGCTGTGAGCTGCCGAGCAGAGCATGGTGTCGCTGGTAATAAGGCCCTTTGGGAGCCTGTACAGTAGCGAGGTCTGGGAACTGTCTGCATATGAAAGGGCCCTGCACTCCTCGTGTCCTACTTTAGAAAGACTTTGGCTGGGCTGGCTCGTTGGGGGAGTAAGGGGGTGGAGAAGGGGACAGGGGTATGGGGTTGGTGCAGTTTGGGGAATTAGAGGGGAAGATAAAACTCTGAAGTGACATAAAACCATGCTTGAATGTTCAAGGTGACAGAGTTGAGGATTAAACTTTGAAGGCTTTTTAAGGATGTGTGTGCGCGTGTTGTGGCCAAATTTGGGCATCCTAGCGGATGTTCTGGCCTGGGATGTGGTTCAGGGGTGAGGGGACGGTCAGAGCAAGGGCCAGGTCACAAAAGAGACAGTATGTGTCTTTTGGAGACACTGAAGGCTAGAAGTTTGGGTTAAGTCATAACATTAAGTCATGCCTTAGTTTCCTGCGTACGTGTCTTTAGATATGCTGATTATGAACATGAGATCCATCTTGTCCAATGGAATGATTGTTTATCTTATAGACCTATATACTCGTTAAAACCTTGTCAACTAATCAGAACTTACTATGTCGTTAGACTGATCTAACTAGTATTTTCTCTGTGTTCAGACTCTGTAGTGATCAATAAAATTGTACTTGATCTTTTCATGGTTTCTCCCTCACATTAATTGGTTATTTTCTGTCATAGATTGAAATTATCCATAACACGCGTTGCCTATATTCATGTCCAATGACTCTGTAGTGTGCAAAGTGTGCCCTCTCGGGTCGAAATGGAACAGTAGTTTGAACATGCCTGGAAACCTCTCCAAACACATTGGCCAGGGTTGAGTGGTTTGAAAATGTGTAATTCCAAAGGTTCTAACTACACCGTAAAAAAAATAATCCTGTTGATTTTATGTAAAAAACCTGGCAGCGGTGGTTGCCAGAATAAATCTGTAAAAAATACAGTAAAACTGTAAACAGCTTTACAGGACAACATGTACATTTTACGGGTATAATCTGTTGAAATTTACATTACAAACAGGTAAATCCCATAGTATTGTTCCACTGTGAAAGTGCTATAAGGTAACAGTCCTTTTTTTGTAACTGTTTTTCTGTAAATTTATCATGATCAGGTAATGGTTCTTTCTACATGACACTGACAGATTCCAAGGTATTCAATAACTTGTTCAGTTAAAAAATAGTGACCTAGATCTTTGTGTAACCTATACAGGCTTACAGTATGAGTAAAAACTGCAAGGGGATAAGAATATGGGAACTGACATACTCACTCAAGGAGACCCTAATGTCAACTGGCATTTTTACCAAATTAAAGCAGCGAAAATAACTATCAAAACAACCCAAAAGAATGGGCAGAAATATCTCTAATCAATAGTAATACAACAAATTCTATGATAAATAGACTTGATTTATTGTTTATCTATTTACGCTTTTTTGATGTTATGGTTTAACAGCATTTCACTGTCAAATTTACTGACATTTTGTACAGTGTAGCCTTTTAAAGAGAAAAATATATAGGGATTCAACTTGAGATGAGATGCAACCCAGTTACGCAAGCACAAAAGATTTTATTTTGTGAAGAATGGACACATAAATAGAAATAGCCAACTTCAAGACAAAGATGGGCTGCGTGGGTTGCTGAAGCTTTCATATTCCGTTCTACATATTTTGCTTCACAAAGACATTGCTTTTACTTCTGGTTTGCAAATTGCTTGAGGGAAATTCAACTGTCGTTTCCCATTTACTTGGCATTGTGTTTTCAGCAAAGCTAAGCCAGCCCCTTCTGATAACACAGATGGGATTGTCTAAATTTCAGTCAGTAGAAGAGCCTCTCCAATGTTTAGAAAGAGCTCTTTCACCTGTGCCTTTATGTTGACTCATGGAGATGACCCAAAGTGTGTGTGTGTGTGTGTGTGTGTGTGTGTGTGTGTGTGTGTGTGTGTGTGTGTGTGTGTGTGTGTGTGTGTGTGTGTGTGTGTGTGTGTGTGTGTGTGTGTGTGTGTGTGTGTGTGTGTGTGTGTGTGTGTGTGTGTGTGTGTGTGTGTGTGTGTGTGTGTGTGTGTGTGTGTGTGTGTGTGCGTGCGTGCGTGCGTGCGTGCGTGCGTGCGTGCGTGCGTGCGTGCGTGCGTGCGTGTGCGTGTGCGTGCGTGCGTGCGTGTGTGCGTGCGTGCGTGTGTGCGTGCGTGTGTGTGCGTGCGTGCGTGCGTGCGTGCGTGCGTGTGCGTGCGTGCGCGTGCGTGCGTGCGTGCGCGTGCGAGAGAGTGCGTGCGTGCGTGCGAGAGAGTGCGTGCGTGCGAGAGAGTGCGTGCGTGCGTGCGTGCGTGAGAAAGAGAGAGAGAGAGAGACTGGAAAAGAGTGAGCTATACCAAAAGAGACGGGGAGGGAGAGCAGAAGACAGAGAGAAAGGGAAGGTGAGACTGCAAAAGTCTGATAGAGAAAGACAGAGACACAGTAAGAAAAGATGATAAAAGCCTTGTTTTAATAATGATTTAGCAAAGGATCACAACTCAACTCAGGGTCAGAACTGAAGGGAAGGGAATTAGCTCCAGCCATCAGAACAAGGATCAGTCTTTGAGCGTCCAGAGCCCTAAATGTCAACAGCACTTATCAGGAGGATAGTCTGTTTGAAGACTCGCAGAAATAATTGAAGCAAGATTTGCTTCTGTTTTTCTATCCTTCCTTCCTTGATGTCTGAGATTTCTCATCGTGTGACTACCTCTAATGGTGGCTGTTAAAGATGCTATTAGATTAGTAGAAAAACTCACTTCACTTACACTCACATTCAAATAAAAAATATTTGGAATTTAAAGCAACTATAGTCAACTTTTTCATATCTTTATCAATACATTTCATCTGATGGCACATTGTAATGGCTATGGGAGAATGAAAAAAATCGCGGTTCAGATCAGTCCTCTTGAAGTCTCAATATTTAACACAAATCTTGTCTGCCACCGGGGTACGATCTCCAGCGAAACTGACAAATTGCATTGTGGCACGTGGAAATGCGTCACTAAATCAGGAAGACATGCCCATACTTGGAGTATAGTTGTTGATCGTGCTAGCGAGCCTTCCGCATGCCTTCTTTGGGACGGGTAGGGAAAATAATTACACTAAGCAAATGGTAGGGGTCACCAAAATCACCTCCTACAGATAAACTGCCTCTAGTAGCTTTAAAAGATGTTTGAATCAGATAGGAATATGACCACTTATAATAATACATTTTATTTAAAAGCACTTTTTAAGAGACACTTTACAGGTAATAGGTAAAACACTAAACCTCCCTGCTGATGTATCATACTTACAGGTAATAGGTAAAACACTAAACCTCCCTGCTGATGTATCATACTGTACGAATTTGACTCTGTACATGGTATAATGCTATCCCTAAAGATTCAGAGCAGGCTGAGGCGTTAAGGAAAGAATAGAACAGACTTAAGCTACGTTCACACTGCAGGCAAAAGTGGCTCAATTTGCCCGTATGTGACACGGATCTGTTCAGTGGAAACCGCACAAATCACATGGAATCTGATCTTTTCAATTGGGATTTGGGCCACTTTCATATGTGGTCCTAACTCCGATACAGGTCTGCTTTTTTTGCAATGCGGCCTCAGCCTGAATAGTCATATTGGAATCCATGCGACTTTTATGTTGCTCAAGATCTAGCGAGCTGCGTGTGGCGTCTTTGTTTTTTGGTGCATTTGGTCAGTTTAGGACCATGACATGTTCACACGGCCACATAAAAAAAATAATGTGAACGGTCAAACAAAAAATCGAATCTGACCAACTAATCTGAATTGAGTATGCAGTGTGAACGTCTTGTTTGAGAGCATTTCCAGGAAAGCTTAGGCTAGACTAGAAATAAAACTAGCAGATTCACAATATAGCGTAGTAAGCAGAGCAGCACCCACATTTTTAACCAAACGAAAGAGGAATCCAAAGGAAGTGTATTGGCTTTTTGTTAACGTAAATCAAATTTCAACTTCATGAAAAGCCACTGATGCAGCATTAAAGACTTCTCGTACACAGGCAAAAGAAAAGTTCATTTCCCAAACGGCTTCAGCTTTTGGTAGGTTTAATTAATTAATCAAACAAAGAGTTCCATCCGTGTCTGTCTACATGTGGCTCTCTTGCTCTGATCAAAAAAGACGTGTCCTCCCAGCCAGTTGGACCCTCTTACCCCAATTATCGACCTCACATACTGCCTTAGTGAGGTGTGCCCACAAACAATAAAACAAAACAACTACTGATAATAATCAGTGAAATTGCTTCTACAGGAAGCAGTGCTGCAAGCAAAAGCATCCTTTAAACATTTGGAAATAGTAGTAGCACAGCATGTAGGAGGTTTTAGACAAGGCAAAAGTATAAAGAGATGGTCAATATCAACTCCTTTGGAACAATACAAATTGGCGATATATCAGATAATTAAGCAGGAGGAAGCAGCGCAGCAGGGAACTCAAAAGCTGTCTCACATGCAAAACAAAGGTAATGGATGCACTGGGAACGCGGTGAGCCAAGAACAATTCCATGGAATTACTTTAATGTTAGGGCAACCTACACTATACTGCCAACACTTTAAAATCTTACTCAGTGGGAAGGTGAGGATCCAAATGCCCCATCTGTTCTGCACCACAACCAGGTACTAAAGTGCTTGGAGGCAGGAGTTTACCATAAGGGGACAATAGTTAATGCCCTGCCAATTGGACTGTAGGTCAATATGCACCACAACAGCTTTGTCAAGAAAGGAGTGCAGGGAATCAAGGACTATAGGTCAACACAAAACGCAGGTCAGCTAGGAAAAAGAGATATACAAATATCTACTGTATATATACAAGCAGATGTTGGCCATCAATTGAGTCGGAGATTGCAACAACAAACTTCAGACTAAACCTATTACTCTGATCCAACACACGGCAAACTGTGCTTTATGGAGCTAACAGTTCTGAAGGAACAAGTGGTGGCGAGGCATACAGTACAAAGAAAGAAACTCCGTTATTGTTAATTAGCAGCTAAGGCAAAACAGCGAGGTTAGAGAACAAATGTGTGTCCTGTGCAAGTTGGATGCTGTTGCCTTGTGGGAATATCAACTACTCAAGGAAATAGGAATATGCAGCAGCAAGGACATGCACCAGCCCTGAAAAGCTGTGACAAACACCAGAAAATAGTCTCCCGTGGCTAAAAAGGAAGGATTCAATCTGGTTGTCCAAGTATATTACAGCATGCCGAGAAACCAAAGGAAAGTTTCCTACTGAGCAAACCAACAAGCCAACAAGAATTGAGTAGGGAAAGATAAATACATTTCCTGCTGAGTGACAAGAATATGATAGGGAAATCGGGTTCACCCTCAGGACAAAAGGTACAGTTCCTGCCGAGCGGACTATAAAAAGCCAGCAGTAAGAGAGAAAAAGAGGTTAGCATTCCTACAGAGCGTGCTTTTATCAAGCATGCAGGGGTAGTTTAGGGATTTCATAGAAAAACTAGAATCTAGAGAAACTGATGCCTTTCTGGGGTTAATTATTGAACATGAAAAATATCCAAAGATTGAGATTGAACATTTGGCTCAAAAAGACATTCACAGTCTAACGAAATCTCTATGATGAGCATGTATTCTACAACTTTTATGTTTTCCTCTCATTACTTCTTCATTGTTACCTCAACAAAAGAACACTCAATCCAAAAGACAAAGTATTCTTCCTGTCATTTCTATGTTTGTCATTTTCTGCATCGTTGCTCTATCTGTCATTTTTCTTTGTTTGGTGGTTGAACACAGCAGTGCATTTGGGTCAGCAGAACTGAAACAATTACAAAGTCCCTTTCCTCATAATTGAATTGGATTTGGAGGAGGACTCATACTCGGTGTCTAGTGCGGCAAAAAAGGCAGTGGTATGATACGTACTTTTGTTTGACAAAACTTTCAAATCTGTTCTGTTGGGTTTCTCTCGCGACATCACAAAGGGGTAGAAACAAAAAGAAGAGGGTCTTATCACTATCAGAATGTACAATTGAGTCTGAGCCGATATGAGCTTGGCCCAGTCCCCAGATACTGTAGCAGCATGTACTACTTACCATTATGTTAATGGTGCAAGGGAGTCCTTTTCCCAGAGCAACATGTTATGGTTAAAACGTGTGCAAGGTGTGCGTGGGTAAAAAACTAAAGTAGTTAATTTGTCAATGGTGGGTGACTATATAAAGCAGTCTTTGTGCATGTTTTCAGATCTAATAGTGGGGGAGATGTTGCATGCACCGACAGATGGTCAAAGAAACAACAAAAACTAATTGACGCTTAATTGACAACTAATTGTAAACACTTGACAGGTGTACACGTGTTCCAACAAACGAGTCTTGACTGATCTCTGTCGGCCTCCCTCTCTCTCCCACGTCTCCCCCCTTCTCTTCATCTCTGCCTAGCGTGGGGGTAAGTCACTTCCTCCTCTTAATTAGCTCTCCCCTCTCCCTCAACCTCTTTCTCCATCCTCTCCTCTTTCCCTCCCTCTCCTCCTGAGCCTAGCCGCGTAGAGGAGAAGAGAAGATGGGGCTCGGCTCGGCTCAGCTCAGTCCCACACACCAATTACCATCCTCCCACATCCTTTGGCATCCAGATGCCTCTTAGAAAGATACAAAAGCTGCTAATTAAACACTTAAGCAACTGCACGCTTCTCAGCGGCTGGATGCAAGGAGCGAGGGGGTGTACGAGATGAGAGAAAAAACACGGGGGAAAAACAGTCCATGAGATTTTATCCAGAGGAAGAGAGGGAGGAGGAGGTATAGAATAGGGTGACCTTTGAGTGGAAGGTCTTACTGGAATGCAGAATAAAAGAAGCGGCAGCAGCTGCATGCTTCGTTCAGTCTTATCACACAGGAGTGCCAGCAACGGACATTAATAGACTCGGTCAACAGCGCACGATTTCTATGCATTTGGCTGGAATGAGCACTTCTGGCTGAAGACGAACAGCATTGACAAATAATCATCATTTATAAACTCGGGTAAATGCAGCAGAGGTTAATAGTTAGCTGAATTATAAAACACCAGAAGAAAAGCGACGTGAATAAATACACTTTTTGCATTCATAAATTCATGCAAGAAGATCAACTTTCAAACTGAATGCAGACCATATTCTCCCACTAAGGCTTAATTGCAGTCTGTGAACAAAAACATATTCAAGCGAAATGTTCCTTGGTTGTGCTTAGCCAGACTCAGATTGGGCTACTGTTTCTGGAATATTTCCTAGAATCATCATACTGAGCAACAATAAATTACAGCTGAGATAAGTCACTGTACTTACTAGGGGTGTGAAACAGTAGGAACCTTGTGACACAATATTATCATAATAACTCAGTACTTAAACAGTAATGTTGGGATTTTTCTGTTTTGGCATACAAAGTATTTTTATGTATAATAAGTTTCACACCCCAAAATATTAATTCAGTTCACTGGTTTTTCTTTCTTCATATAGTCCTACACATATCTGTCTTGATTTTAAAGTATGGGAGTTGCGTAAATTGTCACCTTGCTCTGACAGTTTTTTTTTTTTACAATTAGCTCCTAGCGAGATGGAAAGACTGTGAAAATCAGATAAGAGTTTAAAGCTGTGGAGATCATTAGCATGCACCGCAAGGTAGGATCCAATGGAGTGTGTGTCTTTACCCCCAGCAGACTGTTCATATGTATCAGCCTGTACCTGTATGTGTGTGTGCGTGCATCTGTCTGTCTGTGGACTCTGTGACAGAGCTTCCCTGGGTTTTATGTATTTTTTTTAAAGAATTTTTAGGTGACTTCAAAGCTATGGGGGGAATGGGGGCGTTCGAAAGGCACTGGGGTGATCAAACAGCAATTTTACAGGAGTCTCATCCCGAACCTTTTCTTTGGCCGGGAGATGAAAGACCACCTGACAAGGATTTCTGTTGAGGCTTCCAAGCCTGGCCTTGGTCTGACCAGCTTCAGGACCAGGTGGGGCCAGCAGGGGAGGGCTTCACAAAGAGTGAGGCTCTGGTAACCATTGTCACCACATCCGAGTCCCTCGCTGGAGCTAGAGGGAATACAAATAAATATTTGTTTTTGTTCACCGCTATGTCAATTTCTTGTTTTACTATTTATCCGTCGGCAACCCTTTATAGCCCTCTGTGTTTCCTGTAGTAACTTTGCATTCTGGGAAACTTCTGAAAGTACAGAGCAGTAACTTTCTGAGCATTGCCGAGATATAACGATGATGTGCATCAAAAGGCTCCAAAAGAGCCTGAAAAAATGGATTTACTTTGCTGTGAACTCACAGATAAACATCCACGCTTCTGCTGGGGAATGAAAGTGTTTTTCAAAAAGAGAGCGAGCAGAAGAGGGGGGGGGGGGGTAAAGAGAGAGAGAAAGGAGAAAGATGGGGAGACCGAGCAGGTGGGAGGGTGGAGACGGAGAGGCAGTGAGGGAAGGCGTCAGAGAAAGAGGGGGTGTAAAGTAAAAGCGGGTGCCCCC
Organism: Galaxias olidus; assembly: GCA_026901105.3. Taxonomy (NCBI): domain Eukaryota; kingdom Metazoa; phylum Chordata; class Actinopteri; order Galaxiiformes; family Galaxiidae; genus Galaxias; species Galaxias olidus. Next base: position 295,811 of record JAPMUY010006934.1, on the reverse strand, counting down.
TTCATCATGCGCGCGAGGCGCAGTGAAGCTGACTGTTTGAGGTTAGTGCAGAAGGGACACCTCCCTCCTCCTCCCTGGCCTGGAGATAAACATCACAGAGAGACACGGGATAAAAGCTTCTACTATACCACACACACAAGCAGAACATAACTGTACTGTACATGTACAGTAGGGAGCGTTACAGACATACACACTAATGCTGCAGTTAGACACATGAAGGCACGGCCACGTGTGAACACACAAAATGGCAAACGCACCATCCTGAAACCGTAGCAACTTCATTGGCAAAGCCATCCACTGTGATTATACATTACATTTAAACAAAAACCTGAACAGCGCAGGTCCCATTGGTTCGCAATGAGCTGTCAGAGAGCAAAGCTAACATCTTTACAGTATGAAAGTTTCATGATGTTTTTTTTCTTCCCCCCACCGACGTAAAAACAGCGGGAGCACGCATTCTAATTAGCTGAGATAAGCCTGGCATTCCCCCACCATGGGAATATACTCTTCCCCACACCCGTTCAGGGATGTTACACCGGGATAGCATGTGAACAAAATGGGATTCTGGAAGGGAATGGAAAGGCAAAGCGTCCAGACAGTCTGGCTATGCGACGACACGGTGAAGTCACGGTAAAGCCAACACTACTTCAAGCCCCCCCATCCCTTTCATTTTCTTTTTTTTTTACCACCAAAATGAATACATGACAGAAAGCCGATAATCTAGTTCATAGACCAGTAGCCGTCTCTTCTTCTCTGCCCTTCTCAAACCTGCAACACTCCACCACAGAAAAGGTCTCACTGCACTGTGAGATACTGCTTTAATTTACAAAGGACGGGGGTGAGGAGAACAATGGGGGTTTTCTGTTGGGTGTTGGGTCATCTGGGGATCAAATAAATATGAGTTCATACACTACAGGCAAGACACGTCTCCGGCAGTGGGAGAAACAGCAGCCACAGAAACACTTCTTTATTGGTTTAATAATGAACACTGTTGGGAGAGGGGGGCTCCTGTGATGTGTCCTGTCTGTGAACACTTGACCAGAACTCAAATATGGACATGTTGATTTAGATTATCCAGAGAGCAAGGCACAGCAGGACAAGCACACAGATGCAATTAATAAAGACCCTGAGAGAGGGCTGGATGTGGGCGCGTAGGCGTGTGTCTGCGCATACACATTCCCTCTCCAAGCACACGAGAGGTTGTTAAATCTTCTTGTTTGATGTCAAGAGGTTAGACGTGATCAAACCAGAACTCTCTAATCTAATTATAATAGTCTATCACCTGCATGTACACCGCAAAGCTTACACTGAGTTACCATGACGACATACGACGGAAACATCTGAGGGACTGGCTAAAGATACTTTACGGAAAACAACATTGAGGAAAACTCTCCCTATCTCTCTCCCTGGCCACGGGAGAAGCCCAAAGTAACAAATCAAACAAGAAGTCAAACCCCAAAACATTCCCCCCGGGAAGCAAGACCGCGCCTCACAATGATTTCCCCCTTATCTCCTCTCAAACACCTGCCCTGTTGGTTTCTACTTATCCTGTGATTATGGCTGTCGCTATTTTGCTGTAATTCACCGAAAAATTATTTCAGAAATAAATAAATATAATAACAAGCAGGTAGCGTAAAAGGAGCTTTAGGCCTGTTGAGAGACAACGTCTCGCTGGAATAATGTTGTTCTGAGACTGGAATACCTAAGCGGAGAAAGAAAGACAAGAGTCAAGACGGTCATGGCACTTTGCTTCTACTACACACTTACCTGCCGCAGTCAGTACCCACAGCTTCAAACTAGGGTTATATTTCATATATCGTTGAGCAATAATCTATATAAGGGTATGGTCTAATAATAATGATAGTAGTATTAATAATAACACAAATAATAATAATACCTTTTTCTTCTACAGCCCATTTCTTAACAGACTTGCGGAGTACTTCACGACAGCAGACTATATAAAAAGGGTTGGCTGTTGAATGCTTGTTCAAACAAGAGGGTCCTCAGAAGGGATTTAAAAGTAGAATAGGAGTTAGCCAGCCTTATATTTTCAGTAAGGCTATTCCAAAATCTGAGGGTTTTACTAGCAAATGATTTATCGCCCCTGGTTTTCATTTACCTGAGGTTCAAATGTAAAATTACAGGTAACAATTAAACCTAGATTTCTAGCAGCAGGTTTTACATAATGTGTAGCAACATTCCCAATGTTCTTAAGGATTACATCATAGGCAATTTGCTACCGTTAAATGGGAGAAAAGTTTGGGACGTGACTAGCTGTCTAGGTTACTGAAATGATTGGGATTATAAGGCATTAACAGCCGCATAGTACTGAAAGGAGACATTTTTGTTAACAGTCTATATGACTCAAATGATGCAGATAAGAAAAAAACTGAAAAGGGCCTATAGAGTACTAAGTAGTTGGGTCCCATTGAAACACATAGCTGGGAACTTGTGCTTGTTTAATCTATGGATTTGTAGTGTATTTCTCCACTGTCTTACAGGTCTGCAGGTCTATTATCGATGACGAAGTATTGCGACATAAGTCAAAGCCGTACATTGCTTGTCTTTGCAGCATTGGTCTTTGGGAACATCCATCCACGTGGTCCACTCAGTTGCTGAATCTCAACTGGAGTGGCCATGGGATAAGCCCTTTGTCCACAGGCTGACAATGTTTCAGCACTGTTGCTTAGTGACACCATGGAACTAATGTGACGGTATGTTGATAGGAGATGCTTGCGTTACTTTAGAACTTTGCCAAATGCAAATAGGAGAGTTGTGTGCAGTACGTTCTCATAATGCTACGTAGGATTCAAAATATTGTGGTTGTTAAAGGCCACTTTGGGCATTAGAGACAAATACTAGCTTGATCAATGCTTGGCACAATAGTTAAGAATGTTCCTGAAAGAAGCTTCAAAACATTGTAAACCCTTTTTTTCAATCAAAGTATATACATAACGCCTATCACACTTCAAAACCCACGAAAGAAATGTGGATGTGCTAATTAAAATGGGAAGGTGAGGAGGGTGACGTGCATACTTATTCTGGGTATGACATACTGTACCAATAATGAAACAAGTCAAACAGTAATTCCCCTTGTTTCGCCTGAGTTAGTGTAGACGCACAGTGACTAAATAGCGGCACTAAATTCAGAATAAATTATATCTAATTGCTGGATATAGTTTCTCTCTCACAAATCTTCTTGACCAAACTTTTCCCCAGTTCTTTTTAGGAACTTCCTGTTCTCTTTCTCTGCCCTCACGTAAACTAACCCAGTATGTCTTTACTACTTGACCAGAGTTACACCAACCCTGAGCTCAGCCAGGTTTTACTGGTTTCCTAACTTGATCGAAGTCCAGAGGAGGGAGCAACACTGCTCTCTGCTGGAAAAGACAATACATAGACTTAATCACATCGTCTTGTAGTAACATTAGGATTCTTTTTCAAAGCATGGCCAGTAGGGGGTATAAGTGGGGTTGAGGATGTCCTCTTGGTAATATCCTTGACTTGAGATATGATTGATTTCATGCCGGTCTTCATTACCTCAGAGCTGCTGAGGATTCCCCTTTACATCAACTGGCGTTCGCCACACAAAGACTTGATAATGACTTTATGGTTTCACCCTGTGATATAATGTGATTCTACCCGCCAACATCTAAAAGGACCAAGGCTGAGTGTCCACCCAACACCTGCTAAGAGTTTAAAAAAAACAGCGCGAGCTGGCTAAATGGTGTTGCTATGCGACTATTGAGAACCAATTTTAAGCGACAGCCTTGAGCTCCAAGCAAAGAAAGAGTAGCTTCTATTTTCTCATTGTTTGGAACTGGAAGCCATGTAAAACAGCACTCTGAAAGGGATACTTCACCGATTTTCTTAACCAATATATGCTGTTGTTTATTCACATTTTTCAGACCACCGGCATTTAAATGGTTAATTCCTTCTACACCACAATGCCCATAGATCATTGGGTGAATCAAACTTAGACCCAGCAAACGCTTTCCTTTTGGCTGAAAACAGCAGTAGTTATAAAAAAAATCAGGAAGGACCCCTGACGACCAATAGGTCATTTTCTCAACTGGTTTGACATTCTGCTGTGTGATTGTGGAATGCTAAATGCAATGTTACAATGTTTAAAATACAACATTGGTATCTGAGAAAAATATAGCCTATCTAAATATCGAAAATGGGTGAACTATCGCTTTAAGGTAAACTTTCCAGTCTGAACTAAAAATGACAAAATCACAATTAAAACCAGTCTCGGGTACCTTAGTTCAAATTGCCAAGTTTCTAGGTTATCTGTCTATTCCATTTTTTTTTTAATTAGACTTTGGAGTATGCAAAGAGTCTCTCAATAACATATAGATTTATTTCTTCTGTTCCCGCCCCAGTTTTTTCCAGCATGTGGGTGTCCTCTGTCAAAAGGGAGAAGTCGGCCCATTTCTCTAACGCAACATAACCAGACAAGACTAATCTGGATTTGCTCCCATGTCTCTGAAATCAGCCACAGATTCTCCATATTTCCCCTTTGTTTGCTAACCAGTCTGGCAAGCCAGCGGATAATAACCATGGCCATGCCCAGTCACAATGAGGGAACAAATCCACACTCAAATCACATAACCTGGCGCTAGCTCGGTATTGATTTCTTTCACAAGCCCCGGTACGCACTACGCACGTAGCGTGTTATCCTGCCCAACCAGTCACCCCTCTGAAGAGTAATTACCGGGTCTTTTATTTTCTTCGGTGTCCCTCATATCGGGGCACTCATCTTTGACAGCGGTGGCTCAAATTAAATTCTGTCATCAGATAATGGAAGTCATTAGGTTCTGATGGAACTCCAGACGCTAACCAACGCCCGGTGCACGCCATTTGATAACAGCAACGAGTCTGCACGGTGAAGGGATAAAATCCATAGTTCTCTGAGTCTACATATATTGGGCGATCCTTTTATCATATGTCTTGCAGGATTTCAATTGATATTTTTGTATTGTTTATAAGACTCTGACAGTGCAGTAACGGTACAATGATTTAATGTTAAAGTAGTAGGCCTACACTGGAACTTTGCTCTGGTTCAATTGTGCAATGAGTAGGTTACATTACCATAGAACACAATTAGAAGGCTTCCAAGATATCCAATTGAGTTATTTTGTCTAGGTGTCTTAGATGAATAATTAGAAAACAGATCTTAGTCTTATGGTGGTAGGCTGATAACACTATAAATATTGTCAAACAATATGCACCTCCCCTGCAAGTTTTGCTTTCTTCTTTATCTCACATTTGATATTGACAGTCACTTTACTATATAACCAAGAATATTAACGTTGTGGATTACAGAATATTAAGAAAAACACTATATTCACATTCGGCTGACTGAATGTAAAAAATAGGAAATAGAGGGCTCCTGCTGTTAGGTTCATTTGCAGCAGAATTATACATTCATACATTCATGAATTTGCTGTTAAAATGGCATTTGCTGAGCTGTGGCTAAGGCCCTGTCAACCTTAAGTGCTAGGCAAAATAGTTTAATTGGTCTCAGTCTTTCGCTCTGTTGATTACGGGGTGGCTGCGAGCAGAATGCTGAGATGCAGGCTAAAAGCCCTGAGTTGGGAAGGAAGAATGGAAGATGTGCTTTGGAGGAAAAGGTCACAGTAATCGCCATAAAGGGCACTGAACAAAATAATTAAAGGGAGAAATAATTGGCTGGAAGTTGTTTATGTATCTGTTTTCATGTGTGTATGGATTTTAATGCACACACACACACGTGTGTGTGTGTGTGTGTGTGTGTGTGTGTGTGTGTGTGTGTTTGTGTGAGAGAGCGTGTGGGCATTTGTGGTGTAGACACTGCAAGATGACAGCAGGTGGAAAGAAGCTAAACATGAAGTGAAATAATGTGCAGTTGTTTGTCGAGGTGTGAATCTGGCATATCTTTACTGCAGCAAGGGATCCAAAACCCTCCTGAGTCATCCATCTTGAAGGAAAGCACTGAGACGAGATGTATTGCACCAGCCAAGCACGTTAACATCATGTTTGCATTCAAGCACATTGAATGTGAACATGACACTTCCCGAAAGCCAAGAGACCAGAATCAAAGCGGCGCTAGCTAATGGTTAGTGGAAATCAATACATGTAACACATGCTAGTTTGGCGTTTAGTCAATGCAAAACAAAAGGAGAGAGAGAAAATGAAATGCCATAGGAGCACAGTGTTTGAGTTAATTGAGTTAATTGGCGGCTACCTTTCCCCGGTGTTGTTTGGTAGCTAATTAGGCAGAGTGCATTTGAAAAGGTATAGGTAACCAACTCGATGTTTACAAAAGAATACAACTAAGGGAGTAGTTGACTGCTTCTATTGATTTGGAATGAATGCCTCTATTGATTTCAAAGTTAGAGTGTCAGCTATTTTGTTCAGAGTGGGTAAACAACGCAGTTATGCGTGCCCCGGCTATGTTAATTGTCTGTTTGTTAAGTTCCTTTCTTTGTTTGTGAAGTTCCCCTCTCTCCGTGTGTCTGACTGACTGCTTGAATAAAATATTTGAATAATTGTACCCTTCCTTTGTTTGTCGGCGAGCAGAGCAGACTTTAAAACAAAACTGTAATGCCTTATGTATGCTATTATGAACAAAGCTGATCAGGAATGTGAAATGATAAAAGTCACCTGCATTCAAACAAGCCTGGAATGGGCTGCACAGACACCCATAACAAACAAATCTAACAAACACGGTTTGCTTTACTCAAGCCATAATTACAGAGAGAATCACATCTGTTTTCACAATGGGTGGCACTTACACATAATGCCCGTAATCAGTCTATTTAATGCTTTCATTTAGGAACTGACAGGAGTGGCAGATCCACAACAGATGGCTGATCCGTACACATATTCGAAACACAACCTTCATAATACTGCGAGCGGGTCTGGGGTGCGTGCATCTATGTCGGTCTGCCTTCACACGGCACGACGCTTTGTTGATCTGGCCCAATATGCTTTACATGGGGAGAGGAAGGCGTGAGAGAGGTGGCTGGAAACCCTGGCGCTAAGCACTGAGTGACACAGGACCATTTGCTCATAATATGGCCTTTGTCACTAACCCACCCATAACTGACATGCTTCATGACGACCAGTCATTGACTATAATCATTCACACACTTAGCGACACACTGGACCACCACAAAAGCGTTAGAGAATATACTCTACGTGGTCATCCACTGAGAGTCAACACAGTTAGAGCAGAGCCGGAGTGTTGTTGAGTGGCTGTGGCACAGTAAGAGGAACCTATTCGCAGGCAGGAAGGGAAAGACACGGCTTTGTTGTTGGAAGAGGCCACCTGTCATTGAAAATGTTGCAAGCCGTCATTTGCAATGCATCAGCGGCTGGGACACAGCCGCAATTCCATTCGGCTTGCACTATCCATGCAAGGAAAAAAAACAGCTATTCTAATTAACATCATCACTGACCCGAAAATAAACATTTATTTTCCCATCTTCGGTGCTCAGCGAGGATTTTTTGACATTGTCCTTTGATAGTCTGCTGATTTCCATTTGCTTCTTTTTGCATCGTCCCATTCTCCTTAATTTATGCATCAACTTCATGCATAATTAATTTTGAGTTTACCACTGTGTAAGTATTAAAATACCAAAACAATTTCTGTAATAATGGAGGTGTGTGAGGTCTCCCTCATTAGAAAATGATCTATTTTCTTTTTTCTTTCTCTCTCCCTCCCGTCCTCTCTGCTCCTCCTTTCCTGTTTGGGGGGTAATGTGGGATATACTAATGTTATGTTGGTGGAGGAGATGGCAGCTATTCATTTCCCAATGTATTTTGATTCCCAAAACAATAAGAATAGTTCAAATATAGAGATTGTAAAAGGGGGAAATGTTACGTACCTGGTATACCTATACAGTATTTGACTCCACAAACTGAAGAACAGAACATCACGAGATAAACTGGATTTTTTTAAACATTTTAGCAAAACGGTTTTCATGACACCAAGAGCATGACTACAATGAGTTGTTACAGCATGACAGCAGAGAAGAGAGCTCTGTCATTGCAACGCACCTGCAAATAGACTATGAAAACCCTTTTGAGAGAGGGCCATGGACTGTATTGTTACTGAAAGAGTAACAGTGCCTGTTATCCATTCATGAGCAAGTATTTTGGTTGACATCTCAAACGTGGTCCAGCTGTAACCTACAGCCCAAACCTTTAGGATTGAGAATAAGTAATTTAAGAACGCATTATATTAAAGAACCAGACAATTAACAGTCTCCATCTGGTTTTCTTAAACGAGGACAAAGTAAAGGTTAAATAGAATAAAATAAGC
>JAPMUY010006934.1:195000-285000 GCA_026901105.3 Galaxias olidus | reverse complement strand
GATACATTATTTCTAATGTTGCATGCACCTCTTGAACACTTTTAGTCAAAATCAGCCATCAAACAGAACAAACATCACAACATCAAGGAACAGTGAGAAAGTATCTGTGAGTGAGTGAGTGTGCAAGAGTGCGAGAGGGAGTAAGTGAGTCGATGAGCAAGCGATCATCTACTCTTCTTATAAACATCGCATTCATTCATTCTCATCTGTATTTTGTCACCTGAAGGAGTTTAAGAGGGTCCTGGAACACTCCTCTCCTTTCTGTTTGAAACTTTACCTTTACCAACAGACCGACTACCAACAGACTGAGATCAATGTAGGAATGTGAAGGGCTAAGGTTCATTCTGTTCATTTGCTCTCTTTCGTCCATCCCTACACATCCTCTTGGGCGTGCAAGGTATGTTGACACCTCTCTCCTCATCGCCTGCTTATGAATCCATTTGAAATGAGCGGGAGAGAGAATCGTTCGGGTGTAAGTGCTTCAATTGACATTTGCGATACGTGGCGTGCACTACGCTCGTTCATTGGGAGTGTTATTTATTGCAGCGTTGTCTTTTTTTGTGCCTGTCACTGTCACTTGTTTTTATTCTGTGCTGACGCCTATCTTGGCCAGGACTCCCTTGCGAAAGAGATTTTTAATGTTAATGGGATCTTTTCTGGTTAAATAAAGGTTATAATAATAACACCGGCAAGAGCCCCCTTCCTGCTCAAACATCTCACCACGCAGCACGGCTGTCTTGCTTCTTTTTTTTATTGTATCGTATTTGCAGGGCGCTGCTGTAACGTGTTTTGTGGTCTGAATTTGTGCTACATTTTCTAAATGCTGTACATGTGCTGTCAAATTGATGTAGATGTTTTGACTATTTGCTTGTGTTTTGTCAACGTGCATTGTGTTTTCTTGCGTTGCAGTGCGTCAGCCTTTCAGGGCCACCGTAACGTAAACATAGCCAAACCAAACCAAACCAAACCAAGCCAAACCAAACTAACAATGGCTGGACAAAGGACAACTCACAAGACAAGGCTTAAACACAAGAACTAAAACACAGGAGAACCAATCAACTTAAATTCAACCAGATGACACTAACAATGACAGGTGAAGTTTAGGTACACAGGCCTGCCACGGTGGAACCAGGGCGTGTCAAACCTTCTCCTTATCCATCCAACTCTGTCTCTCACCTCCCTCTTTCCATCTGCCCTTCTGTTAGACATGTATCATGGGTTGAGCCTGCTGACAGCCCTCTACTGGTTCCCGGCCCTCATCCCTCCTCTACCCTAATGGATGGAGGGATGGATGGAAAGAGGGATGGGATGGATAGAGGGATCGAGGAAAGGTGGACGTGCCGCTACGCCCTTGCACTGTTATGATATTGACTTTCGTCCCACTCTTGTCACCACTCCTCTTCCAAATTGATTACCATTCCATTTGGCCACTTTACATGTCTGATTCCCTCATTCCTTCTTTCTTTTATTTCCCTAAAGCTCACGCTCTCTCATCTCACTTTTTCACCTCTGGCAAATCAGCAACTGCCACCGTGACGTTAATGATCAATTTAACAAATATATATCGAGCAACGTTCCTGGGAGAAATTTGTAATCAAGAGGAGTATTGATCGGTTGTGTTATCCTATTCTTTCCTGTGATTGCTAACACACTAGAATATAGCACTGCTAGAGTATTGGCTGACACAATTCCACAAAAGAAAGTAAGAGATTTTCTGAAAAAAAGGAGTCACTCAAAATGTGCTCAATAGGAAAACTAGCGGTATTCAAGAAAAACATGTTGCTCCAAAAATGCTCTAGCATGTTCTACAGAAGATTTATTTTCCAAAAGAAACCTTTATAATGGCTAAAAAAGGAAAGAAGTGAAATTCAGGCAAACCGATTAATTTGTGGAAATTGCTACCACTCACACTCTTGTTTTTTAGGGAGTCATTTATTTTTGGCTCACAACTTGGTTTTGATGAAGTACACTGATGCTCTAATCCCAAAATGCATTTTGATTAACTAAATGTACTTCCTGTTACAATTATGATAGTTAACAGTTAAACATTTCATATATGTTCAACTAAAATGTCTGGCAGTGTTGACAGCACATGTTTGCTGTAAATGAATGAGCATTCATAAAGGATTATTACGACCAGCCTGAAACACAAGATAATAAAGATCCCACTGTTACTCACTCTCCCTCAGGCTCCGAGCAGCCACTGAAAGGATATTCACACACGACTCACACACACACACGCACGCACACACACATACTCATACTCACTAGGTAAAACGCACACACAAACACACACAAACATACTCGCTAGGTAAAACACACACACACACAATCACCCAAGGGGCTGTTAAAACTGAGCAAATATAAGCACAACAACAAGCTCAGCTCAGCAGAGACTGTATCACAAAGTTAATGGAGCGTTCATATCATGTTGATATTCACATTAGGGATTCATTTTTTAGTTAAATGTTTGTGTGTGTGTGTGTGTGTTTGTGTGTGTGTGTCTGTGTGTGTGTGTGTGTGTGTGTGTGTGTGTGTGTGCGTGTGTTTGCGTGTGTGTGTGTGTTTGAGGCACACCATATAATATACTTCACTATCTGCATGAAGCTACAGTACCTCTCCTGGAAACAAATGTCAGGAGTCAAGCGGCCCTCCTCAATCTATCTCCCCGGTGTATTACATCCTACACACACTCACACACATAGACAAACAAACACCTGTTCTTCTATGACAGGGCTAATCCGGTTGTCAGGGCGTAAGGGGTTTGCTGCGAACACAGCAGCCCAGTGACAGAAACCGTGTCGGCTTTGTGTCTGTCTGAATCTGTTTGTAACTGGTGTTTCTGTTTCTGTTTAAAATACTTTACCTGTGAGATATTTTTAGATGATTGTCAGTTCGAAAAAAAAAGTTGACAAATGGTGAAGATATTTCCTGGGCACAGTGTATGCTGGGATTTTAGTATGTGAATCTGTCTGTCAGTGGAGCTCTGCACAGATCTGAGAGAGAGGTTATAGTAGCTGATGAGACTCTCTTTAACCTGCCTCATAATAAACCCTACTCTGTTTACACTGGAGCATTGACTAGGGGCTTAGAGTCAAAGTAACGGCACACGGCACGCTAACTCCTTTCTTCCCAACGCTGACATATTAATACAGTGTGTTTGTGTGTGTGTATGTGTGTGTGTGTGTGTGTGTGTGTGTGTGTGTGTGTGTGTGTGTGTGTGTGTGTGTGTGTGTGTGTGTGTGTGTGCACGCACGCGCGCATCTGGAGGCGTACTTGTAGTTAGCATTGGGTCGTATCAAATCCCTGTCAAAGGCACAGAGCTTTACCTGTGACTTCGAGCAAAGATGAAAGGGCTTCTTGATAGACTGGCGTTCCCTCTTTCATCACACACCACTTTCCTAATCTCTTTATGTTAATTCTGGAACCTCGTGCAATGACAGCACATAACACAGGCCCTGGCTGTAGTTTCTCAGGTTTGTTTTATGGAGAAACGAAAGCGTAAATAATAACATTAACAAGCATCACTTAAGCTTAAGAGGCTTTTGGGGATTTAGACGCGACCAAGGGCTTCTCTGTTCCCCACTTGTCTACCTAAATATAATCCAGACAATTTTCACGACAGAGATTAGCAAGTTAGGTGTGGCGATGCTGCCGTTTTCAGTCTGATATGGGCTAGCATAGACTTAGCATACATAAATTTTTTTCCCGCAATTTTAATACTCTCACTTTTACTCTTCTGACTTTTTCTGTGGCTTGACAGACATTTTGTTTTGTTTACTGTATGCGTGGGAGGATTTAATTTATCTGACTTTGGTCCTGGTGAACTGTTGTTTATTTAATGTAACCCTGACATAAAGTAACCCTTTGCACAAAACTTTTGTTTTTGCTGTCATTTGTGTGTGTGTGTTATTTTAAAGTAAGTGTAATCTTAAAGGATAAGGTCAGCCCTAGTTGAATCGGTTGGCCAAATATATAACGTGTTTGACCAAAAGTTGTTATTCTTCCGATTTTTGGAAGTATTTTGTGTGTGCTTTTGCTCCCCCTGATTAAAAAGATATCTTTCAACTGGATGGATGAATGAGTGAACCACCTAACTATTTTCTCTGCCATCCCCCTGAGAGAGCTGATGGGGCTCCATGATGTTTTATCGTCTCCCCTGGTGAGCAATGTTTGAGGCATAGTATTGATTTCTATGTAACTCCCACAGCCACTGTTCCCACAGTCTGAACCGGAGAATATGACATGGAGCTTTGATATCAAATAGATAATCCCAGAGTTGTATCTGCCCAAAAGTTAAAGCTAGTGCTTTGTTGCCCTTACGTTTGATTGTGGTGTTAATTTAGCGGTGTTTGAAGGATTTTGTCGGACCAAATTCAGATCAATTAGCAGAGACTCTTTCCTGGCACCATTTGGACACGGGTCATAAACATCTGCCCGGATTGTCTTGAGAAAAGAAAAGCTCTTAAAAATATATATTTTGGTTGCCATATCCAGTCTCAAACTCTGACTGGACTATTTATTCAGAGTGGGAAATACTTTGCCAATATCCAGAGCCGTCTCTTTCAACAGCTCTGCCAATAACTAACCAATCAACTAATGCAACAAACACTCCATGTTGGTAACCTTTTTCCATTATTTTTACCTCAAGGGTATCTTTCTTCCTAATGTATGAAATAAATAGATTGAATCTAAATTGTACTCAATCCTTCTTGCATCAATCATAGCCTCATCTGTTAATTTAAACATGTAATAATATTGTAGTAATAATGGTTATTGTAGGCCTACTTGAGATATTGATTCACCTATTTCTTTTTTAATCCCCCCAAAATTACAGTATACGGTAAAAATGCAACTGGTCATTGCACAGCATATCTGACAAGAATAGGAAGGTGACACAAAAGCTTTGTGTGTGTATGTGTGTGTGTGTGTGTGTGTGTGTGTGTGTGTGTGTGTGTGTGTGTGTGTGTGTGTGTGTGTGTGTGTGTGTGTGTGTGTGTGTGTGTGTATGTCTGCATTTACGAAGCAACGCCCCCACCTTGTGGACAAGATAGATATTGAGTCTGACAGTACGTCACTCACTGTACCACTATTAGTTTAACAATTAATTGTTAGTGTAACGATAATTTCAACGAGAGGAACTGACCTGATCGTTTAACCGTTTTTATTGAAAACCCCAGTAGAAGATTGATTTGGGCATTATGCGAGATGAAGCAAGCCATCGAACACTACGTTTGTTGCCAAGCAACAACTGAATTTTGAGGATAACTTTGATTGGACTGGTTTGGGCCGTGACATAGGCCTACATCTGTATTTAACTCTTTCATATAATTTGCGAGTCTTGTACCTGAGGTTTTATCAATTCAAGTTAGTCGAGTAGCATATCTTGCTTTTTGTATTGCTGGCTGACGGATGCACGATGGATAGGCCCAGTGGAGATCTAGCCAGCGATGAGACGTCCTCAAACCTGTCTCAGCACGGCGCAGGAAAGTTTCACTCGTTAAACTTTGGGCCACGGTTACTGAAAAGCTTCCACCAGCCTAAAAAACGAAATGAAATAAAATCAGGTAGTGTTACGTAACTAGGAGGGATTGAAACAAAGTGTGGGTCAAATAAAATGCTATTTACAGCGGAAAAGGATTGCAATTCGCTAGCTAAATGTCTTGAATAAAATTGGCAATTGTTTTATAGTGACATACAATGAGAGAACTAAGAGGCTGATCATTGTGGACTCGCGAGGATTCTCTAGTTGGTCTGTCAAGTCCAATTATAGTTTGTGTGAGTGTTTTATCATTCTCATCATCCCATCCACGACCAATGTCACAACGGTCTTAAATTATTTGTCATCATCAGTACCAATTCGTCATCATTGGTGGGCTAATAACCGTTGTGACATTGCTTCTCTTTATGTCAGTGAAGAGAGAGCTCTCCTTCCCCAAATACCACTTCAACATCATCATTACTATCCTCTACTGTCAGAAGATAGACGTCTACATGGGTCTTGGCAAGGACTATACTCTCAGGGTAAGACTGATCCACATCCATATCAAGTTCAGCTGTGATGTGTCTATTTGAAGTTCATCTGTGCTGACTGTGGTTGAACAACAGGTTTACAACAAGAACTTTGTGGAGACAGAGAAGACCACCATGGAGACCTGTAAACTGGTCACACACCTGCTGTTCAACCCCCACCTGGATGAGGTCATCACGGGAGGGGACTGTGTCAGGGTGGGTCAGGGACCAGCACAGTACCTTGCATAGTTGATAGTAAATTAAATTAAAACTACATGTAATCTATTCAAAATGTTTTCTTGGCGCTTCACAATATGCTGCCTTTGTCTCCATTCTAGTTTTGGAGGTATCAGAAATTAATGAATGATCCATATGTAAAAGGCTATGGCCTCGAGCTGAGGTAAATCATCCAATACATTGCCCCCATACTAACCTGTAGACATAGTTGCCGCTAATGAAGGTCCTTGACCAGAAACTCTGTGTAAAACTATCGAGCTAATTCGAGCTAATAAACTAATTCGAGCTACAATGTATCTGAAACCCTGTAACTGTGTGACCTTGCCAGGAAGGAGTTCCAAATGCCGGAGGGTTGCTGCTGCACCCGTATAGTGCTGGACGAGGCCCGCCAGCTGGTCTACTGTTTCTCCGACTTCACTTTGTTGTGCTACAACATGGAGGGCTGTCTGGTGAACCAGTTCGACGGCAGCCTGCACAGCATGGTGCTGGCCTGCGTCTTCTCCCCGTACGCTAGGATGCTGCTCATCGCCTTCGTGGACATGGAGAGTCAGTGCTTCCTAAACATAGACAAGGATTTTACTCGTAGCGTTTCTGCTGTTTTCTCTGTCTTCCTGTGCGACGGTCTAATGTTTTCTGGTCGTCTCGGACCCCTCTTTCCACTAGTCCACGGGCTGGGGGAGAGCGGCTATCTGCTCCATGTTTTCAAGGGCCATAACCGGGCAGTCACCAGTCTGTTGCTCCACCCTGAAGCCCCCTCCATCTTCATATCTGGCTCTCTGGACCTCACCATCCGCCTCTGGTGTCTTGACACCTACGCCCAGCTCTACAGGTCTGGACGTACAAGACATGCACGTACTGTACACACACACACACACACACACACAAACACGCACACTGATAATCCCATCTTCCCTCTATGTCTGTCTGTCTGTCTGCCTGCCTGCCTGCCTGCCTGCCTGCCTGTCTGTCTGTCTGTCTGCCTGCCTGCCTGCCTGTCTGTCTGTCTGTGCAGTATCAACTGTGACGAGGGCGTGTTAGGTTTGGGCCTGACAGAGAGTGGCCTGCTCTACGCGTGGTTCTCTCGGAGTGTGCACCTGTACCACCTCAACCACTTTCTGGACTTCTGGAGCCACCTGCGCTACCCGGCCCTCTCGCTGTCCCTCTGCAAGGCCCCTGGCAAGACCACGCGCCTCCTCACTCTGGGAGAGGGAAACAGGTTGTTCATATGCCGCGTGTCTCACTTTCCCAGGCTTAAACCCCCTTTAGACTTTGACCAAACTGCACGCTGACAGGGAAATGAAAACCCTTGTTTTGAAATAACTGGAATTTGGTAAAGTTTGGAAACAGTAAATGTTAGGGTACATATAGTAATTTGAAGCATTGGAATCCTTCAGCTTTGTCACTGAAGTCACTGAATGTCACTAAGGCTGCGTTCAATCCAGACAGTTTCAATGCAGTACACTCAGATTTAAACAAACACAACAAACCACGAGGTGCAAAAATGTCCTATTGCCACTACTGCCCTTGCCTGTTTACAAATAGGAGTAGCTCTCTATTGATGAATCTGTGTGTGTGTGTGTGTGTGTGTAGCCTGCACATCTTTTCCTGTGAGAGTGGGAAGAAGCTGTGCATGGTGCCTCCTCACCCGTTCCTCTCGCCGCTGAAAGTGCTGCCCAACTACACCTACGGACGCAACAGTGGAGTCATTGCTCTGCTGCTGAGCCCCTCTGAGATCTGGGTCTACACTGCTAGGTCAGTGTGATAGACAGACAGGACTGGGTCTATACCGTTAGGTCAGTGAGAGAGAGAGAGAGAGAGAGACAGACAGGACTGGGTCTACACCGTTAGGTCAGTGAGAGAGAGAGAGGGAGAGACAGACAGGACTGGGTCTACACTGCCAGGTCAGTGTGAGAGACAGACAGGACTGGGTCTACACCGCTAGGTCAGTGTGAGAGACAGACAGGACTGGGTCTACACCGCTAGGTCAGTGAGAGAGAGAGAGAGAGAGACAGACAGGACTGGGTCTACACCGCTAGGTCAGTGTGAGAGACAGACAGAACTGGGTCTATACTGCTAGGTAAGTGTGAGAGACAGACAGGACTAGGCCTGATACAGACAGGACAGATACATTAATTATTTGGTAGAATTTGTAAAGACTTATGTCCCAAAAAAAACAGAATGAATAAGTTACTGAAGGTGTGTTCTTACCCGAGTGAACATATTTTAGAACATATCTAAAACAGTGGATTCTAAGATCCAGAGGTTGACGCTGGTGTGATTGACATATTGTGCCACTGGTCGTTGCGTCAGGACGGACCCAGCATGCCGTGTGGCCGTGTGGGACCTCAACGAGATGCAGAGCAGAGGATCCAAGGGCCGGAGGAGGTAAGAGAAAACACGTCTGCCCTGCTGCACTGTACCGCTCGTGAGGGTGCATCTCAACCGAAAACAAGCGCTCCAATAACAACTCCCTAGTTCTGAATAGGTGGGATTGGAAAACACTGGAGGGTTACTTTAAGAAGGACTCAAATAGAGTTACTCATTAATTAAATACATTTTACTGAAGTGAATAAGACCTGATGTGAATGTGTTGCAAAGCGCACTGCCTTACCTAGTGGGGTGGTCTTGGGCATTCCAGTGGCCAATGCGAAGGTTTCCCGTCCCTGGACTCGGAGAACAGTGCGAGCGGGCACTGCTGCTGTGTGGGCTTCCTGTCCTCAGCGGTCTGCTACGAGTCGGAGGAGGGCATGGTCTGCGCCGACACCACCAACTTCATACTCTGTGGCATGGAGGTACGCTCCAAATAACACCAGGGCCCCAAAGTCAGGGACTAAGGAACAACGTGCTGCCGGAGTAGTTCAACGACATGCTAGCCTGAGTCCGTGATTGGTCAATTATATTTTTTTCTATGTATCCCACAACAGGCTGCGATTCAGAAAGGCTTGTAAAATAGAGTAGATATGTTGTCAGAGGTGAACTAAAGGAAATACAAAAGGACAGATTGCACTTTTTGATGTTGTTGGCACAATCCCTCTGAGGGATAGAGCAATGGTAGACAAATAAATAGAAAGAAATCTGACATTATGGACCCTTTAAGTAATGCGCATTGGATATTTGTAGGAAAGCAAAAATGAACCATCCCTGGGCTTTTATTTATGACTGTAATCTTCTGCTGCTGATTCTGTGGTTAGGTTTTGAAAATGCATAGTGTCTGAGCTCTCTTGGATGTTTGTCCCTTACGCACTGTCACACTCTTCAAAAACATTCAACTCATTTGTCAAAATACTCTGTTAAAAGGGAACACTTCAGGGATAAGCAGTTTACCTTTTCTTTTTTATTTTTTTTACCTTTTTTTTTTTTGCTAGCAATATTTCTTACAGTCCACCATATGTTAAAAGAAAACATCCAAAGTTCTGTGATGATTTTGTTTATTACAAAAAAATCTACTTCTATTCGTATTTAGATTAAGATTGTCTGATTCCATTTCAGTTGACTTCTCTCTTTTCAGAGTGGAAACATATTGTTCATGGACGTCGCCATTCGCAACATGAAGTACCTCGATCTGAACGTGCACAAGGATCCTGTAAGGTCATACGAATACCACACCTTTCACACACACACACACACGACCCATACGACATGCCTTATTAGAGAGGTGTGGGAAAGACTAAATGAACGAGTTCACACACTGCCACTCCCAGGAGGGACTCCATTAAACTCTCCTGTCCCCAAACGGTGATTAGTGGTGGAAGTTGTCTTGCCTGATTCACTAGGAGTCTTTTTAAATGACTGAAACACTCTTTTCTGAACTTTTGTTTTTGATATGAACAAATGTTTTTATTTCTTAGTTTATCTGCTCACGCCCATAGTTTCCTGTGCATGTATGTTGATCCGTTGCCTCCGACGTATAACTTCCATGTCTTTATTTTGCGGGAGTCGTGTGTATGGACTGGGTAAGCTGCAGACAAATGGCCCTACTTGGGTTCCATCAAGTTGTCTGAATCTGAATGGCTGAAGCCAACTCTTCTTTCCTCCCTGGCCAGGTGATTTGGTTGAGCCACGATGTGGAGCGGGGCCAGCTGCTGGACATGGTGGTCCAGTCCTCCTGCAAGCTGGTCCAGGTGTGGAGCCTGCCCTGCCTGGAGCTCCTCCACCAGGTTGCCGTGCCCTGCCACACCACCGTCTTCACCCGCATGGTACTGTGGACCAGACGGGAACTTCAGACGTTTAATTACCCCTACAACTACATTAAACCAGACGTCGGCCTACAATGTTTTTACTGTATGAAAAGGAGATTTGGGTGATGTGCATCCGGCTTTTCTTTGTCCTAGCATGGGAAAACAGGCGCCGTGCATTTCCGATATCCCGGCTTGATTGGCTCCCTTTTGCTTCCCAGAACTCCTCGCTTTTCCTGGGCTTCCAGACGGGACATGTGAGGGTGGTGAGCTTGGTGTCCGAAAGCGGAGGAGAGGTGCCTGCTCAGCCTAACACTCACCCCAAAGGCAAGGTGCTGCGTGGTGGGGACCACAGGTCCACCGTTAGTCTGGCAAAGGATGGAGGCCGCCCCTAGCCCACGTCTTCTTGAATGTTCATGCGTCTGGATCTTTATCTTGTTGTGTGTGTGTGTGTGTGTGTGTGTGTGTGTGTGTGTGTGTGTGCGTGCGTGCGTGCGTGCGTGCGTGCGTGTTTGTTTGGGATCCCAGGGGATATATCTGAGGAGCCCTCGGCGTTCAAACACGACCACCAGGACGCCGTGCTGTCCGTGGATTCATGCTCGGCCCTGCAGATCTTCCTCAGCTGCGGGTAGGTGTGGGAAAACACACACACACACACACACACTCCTCTTTGACCCCTCGCCTGTTCAGCGCGACTGCTGCCACGTCGCTAAACGGCACGGAGGATACGATCCTTTCCACTCGGTCACCCTCCGCACTCCGCTCTGTCCCCCCAGAGCGGACGCCCTGATCAAGCTGTGGGACGAGCAGCGCTGCCTGCTGTCCGAGGTGCTGCTGGACGACACCGTGAGCGCCGCCTGCTTCCTCAACCCCCTGGGGGACCTGCTGGTGGGCTTCCGGAGCAACCTGTTCAAGTTGTCCCACACCCGCTTGCTGCCCGAAGCGGCCACCTCGCAGGGCCCCGAGGCTGAGCCGCGGAGCGCCGTCCAAGGTCAGTCCGTCTCATTTCACCACGGGAAAAACAGTCATCCATAGTCGCCTTGACACGTTGATAGTTGTAGGTTTTAGCGGTAGCGATAGAAACACAACCGGTCAGCGACGGGTGCGTGATCGTGTCGGACGACGCCCTTTTTGTGTCGACAGCCTCCGACTCCTTCATTTATGAAAACCCCTGCCTCACCTATGACAGCAAGAGATCCAGGATGGAGATGGAGCCTGTCGACATGGAGAACTACATCGTAGAGCCACCCCTTCCTTCCCCACCGCACAACACATAGAACGATAAGACAGCGGACGCACGTGTACAATGTAACGCCTTCCCCTTGCCTTTTGTAGGAGCCATACAAGGGGTTTGACTTCACCAGTTTGTTCATCCCCCCACCTCTAGAGGGAGACACATCCAACGACAAAGAGCTCGATGTAAAAGGGTTCCTCCTCTCCCCCGAACATTCTGTTTTCGTTCATCAGTGTTTGCCAATGTAACCCTCTCGAGGAATACTTCATATTGCTGATGCGCGCGCGCGTGTGTGTGTGTGTGTGTGTGTGTGTGTGTGTGTGTGTGTGTGTCCTTTGTTTGTCTCTCTTTCTGCCGGAACACAAGGACGGTATGGAGAGGGAGATCCAGTGCGCTTCGTCTCTGACCTACAGGTCGCTGGCCAGCCCGGTGCCCTGTAAATCAGACGTGTCTTTTGGGGGGCCGCACCTCTCCCCTGGACAATCCACCACAGACCTCCGCCTCATTCTGGGTAGGTGGTCATCCTGGGTATGACCCGTGGCCAAAGTCCTACTTCAGATTCCTTCACGTAGTTGGAGTGCGTCACTTATCCAGTTCACTTGCTTGGAATGTTTTTTTTTTATATATACATACTAACATTTAGAAAGATCTCAAGCACTTTTAAATAAGTGTGAACAGATGGCTGACCGTTGGGAGTCTTTTAGTGTACACACTGTGGGGGATGTTTGATAATACAAAGGCTCTGGCCGAACTTTCACCCGAATACAGTCATTTTCCAGTCATGCTGTACAAGGACATAGTCAGCAGACACAGCTACTACATTTTCTCAAAGTTTATAGAGAACTTTTTAAACATAATCTAAATCATATGTTCAGAGACCACAAGCGTTGTCAGTGTTTTGCAACACTCAAGTCTTGATTGGATTTAGTTTTTTAAGAAAATCCTTGTGCTGCACCGTTGATGTGGCCTAAGGTCCCTTAAATATAATCCAATAGTTCTTGTGTCCTCAGTAGAGAGAGTTTGCTAAGGCATTAGGAGACAGTTAGCATGTGGAAGCACTTTGGTAAGGGACTACTCCCTTAGGTTAAAATAAAACATGTAACCACCTGAAGGCACACCAATTACATTGCAGGGATCAAAGATGATTGTGTTTAGGGTTAGGGTTAGTGTGTGTGTGTGTGTGTGTGTGTGTGTGTGTGCGCACGCGCGCACGCGCTCGAAATAGTGTGTTTGCATATGCATGCCACAGTCACATCCACACAAATATTTATTTTTTCACATTATCAACTGGGTTTGAAGGTGTTGTTGACATGTTCGTTCTTCGTTTATCGTTTGTGATTTTAGAACCTGACCCGTTGCCGAGTGACCCCACCGAAAAAGCCCAGCCGCCCGGAGCCAAAGCCCGGACTTTACTGTCCCACCCCAGCAACCGTACTGGAACTGCTGGACAAAAGGACCCAGAACAACCTCTTACCTCTCCAGCAACAGACGAGACCCTTGAGAGCTCTACCACTGGGGCTAACATTAAAGCCATGCAGATAGGCTTTGAAATGACAGCGCAGCTAATGAAGGGGTTCACCCTGAACCTGCATGGGAGGGGATCTACAGCTATCCAGGGTGGTAGAAGAGGACCCTCAGATAAACCAGATAGGAGGAGATCCAGGACACGCAAGCTAAAGAAAGGATCCGCAGCTAACCAGGTTCAAAGGGGATCTCCTGCAAATTTGGACAGGAGGGTCCCAGCAACCAAATATCAGAAGGCAAAGGTATTTTTTTAATGAAATTACTTTTTCGTATTCTTTCCTTGCGTGAATGATGCAGCTAAACAATCAATATGACCGTTGCTTGTACGTTGTAATGCATTACCATGTTTGTTCATTTCGACAGCCCAGCCCACTGGCCAAGAAACTCCCTAGTCTGGGCGTCACTCAGATGACCAGCCGTGCACCGAAAGCACAGCCTCTGGAAAAGCCCCAAGACCCTAGCAAGTCACTCGACTCGGGTCATTGTTATTTTACTTTCCTATCCTTCCTAATGCAATTATTACATTAAGTTATATAAGGTTATATAAGGTGGTGTGTGTGTGTGTGTGTGTGTGTGTGTGTGTGTGTATACGTATATATATATATATATATATATATATATATATATATATATATATATATATATATATATATATATATATATATATATACAATACTGTGCAAAAGTTTTAGGCAGGTGTGATGTCTTTAAAGTTAGAGGAAAAAAAACATAAAAGGAAAAATGTTAATTGTTTATTTTTTTTATCAATTCATAAAATACAAAGTGAGGTAAAAGCAAATCTGTATCAAATAAACATTTGGTGTAACCACCCTTCGCCTTTAAAACAGCATCCCCTGCCTAAAACCTATCCACAGTACTGTATATAGGTTTTTATACGTATTTTTTTTCTCACATTGTGCCACACTTGATCAGAAGGTAAAAATCTCCCTCAGCAGTTTTGCATTGTCATGCTGGTTCCCCCCACAGATATGAGTAAGATGGCAGAGGAGGTGATGAGGAAGAGGTGTGCCGCAGAGGAAGCCCAGGCGGTGCGTGAGGAAAGAGAAAGAGCCGGTGGGCGCGATGGGCTTGGCGCCCCCAGAGTCCAGAGTAAGTCTGCCATCATCACGCTGACAGTGACAGGATACGATAACGGTTCTGATACCGTAGCATAACGTTTGTACCGTTAACCTAGTTGATTTTATAGCTCATTCTCCTTCTAAATAAGCTGTTGTAATACAGTAGGACTAGTAAGAAGAAAGTGTTTGCAATTCATCTTTCTCTCCGGTAGGCACTCAAGGAGAGACGAGTAGAGGCGCGACCGTCACACCAGGAGGAAGTCAGTCCGTTGAGGAGCAGGGTGGATGGGAATGGCAGGAAGAGTGGGATGGTCCTGAGGAGGGGAGCAAGGAGGAAGATGGACAAGCAGACGAGAGACACGGAGGAAGGTTCAGGGACGGCTCCGGAGCGGGCGCGCCGACGGGAGCCAAAGGGAGCCGTTACGGTGCATACGTGAGTTGGCAAGCGAAGTGCACCACTGGCGTTACGTGAAATAGAGCTGAGCCCCACATCCACCCTCCATGCCATGGAATAAACAAAACCACGTAGGCCTTTCTTATACTAGTGTACATACGATATGAATAGTGAAACGGCAGAGATGTAGCCTCACTTCATTCTGCCGAGAAAACTATTTTCAGCCCAACACACCCGACATGGGGCAAAATTGCGAAGGGTGTACGCCACTATTGTCCAGGGAATCAAGTCGAATCCATTGTCCGTGTCACATCTTCCACTGGAGCGTTTAGTCACTATACACCACTATACACCCCTAAGCCCCTAGCAGCCACGCGGACAGCACACACACTGCCATGCATGTACACGCATGCAAACACACACAGAGAGAGACATAGTATGATTCATGCTTTCCACGGTCCTGTATAGGGTTCAATAAAACGGTTTCACAGCCCAATAATTGATCCGTGATGTGGACTTTACGATGACTAATCAGGCAAAGAATTGCTTCATTTACAACTTACAGAATGGAAAACGTCCAGACAATTTGTCCATATTCTCTAGCTAAGGATTTCATTTTTTGGTTTTTCTTTTAAGCGTACATACACTAATGATTTAGGGAACTTTCCAAACTGATCCGGTGTCACGGGGGAAGCGCAAGTCTGTTCAGCTGTTGCTGATGAATGGCTGTGCGGATATGCTGTGTCTTCTGTAGATAAGAAGGTACTAGTTCAGACGCAGAGCATGCATACTATTCATTGTTCAGCACGTAAGCACATGTGAGGTCCTTAAGAGGGTTGTGTGTGCAGAACACAGCAGAGCGTGAGCAAACATGTATGCATCCGAGACAACGAGTTCTCTCCGTGGCCTTGCATGACAATGGGATTCGTTGAAAAACTCCATGTCCTCCAATCCAACCAATCGCCAACTTAACCGACATCCACTTTTCCAGGAATGAGTCAAGTAGAAAGGACTGGAATTGAAGTCCAAAGTTACGTAGGTGTCTTACTTCAAAGGGATTTACGTTGTGCTTACATGTCTAGCCTCGTCGTACGTGATGTATCTATGTTCTCAGTCTGGTACAGTACTGCTGATTCCTTCCTGCCTCTGCAGCATTCCTTAGGGGTCATGGAAGGGTCAGACGTCCAACGTTACGATTGGCCGCCGTCACCCTGCACAGATGGCAGAGGTAGGTCAACGAGTCTATAAAGTAGTACTGCATTAAAAACACTGCAATACTTTCTCACCTTCTTCATATTCGTTCGTTCACATGTTTCTAACTTGAAAAGTTAAACAAATGAATGTGTGTCGCACATTTCGTACACATGAGCTATTCAAAGCACTTTACATAAGGCAAGCAGCCACATAAAGGTCAAAGCAAGGCATCTAATAATAATAATTTAATAAGAATTAAATAAAAAATAAAATCACCGAATACTAACACAGCATGAGTTTTGTGAGTGTAACGCTATCCCTGTGCTAACGACAATTAGATACAGCACCCTGAGTTCTTTCGCCAAATCACCACCCAAATGATCAATTGTGTTACCCTTTTTACTCGTAGGTTATTAGCAACATGAGTCATTATGTAGGCAACGATCAGCTACGGTGAACGTTAGTGGGGGGAAAAACATGTAGTTGGCAGTGGTGTCGGCGAGCACCAAAGTGACCAAACTAAAACTCTCTCTCACCAATCATATTTTAGGAAACGTTGATGTATCTTAATATTTGCCAATCAGAGGTAGATAAAAATAGAACATTCCCAACATAGCCGGCTAGTCTGTTGTGTGGAGGGATGTTCATTTCAATCAAACTATTAGATAATCGCTGCATCTCAAATCGGATACTACTGCTTTTTTCTTTTAGTCGGTACTTCAGTTGCACTTGCAAAGTGTGTACTGTTGCATGCATTTTTGGCATACTGCATTTGTAATACTATGTATTGGGACATACTAAATCTTTTTCTGGCTTACTATAGTATATAGTACGGCAGTATGGTGTTGAAATGCAGCCATAGTCTTAAAGTGGCATACTCTAATTCTAGCTAATTACGCAGGGGTCCCAAATATGTTTTAACTTAATTTCCCTTTGACCGGAATTTAAATACATGCAACTCAGGAAAACTATTTAGCACTGGATTTAAATCAAACATTTAGTTCTCTGGTAGCGTCGAGCACAGACACAAAATCTGTATTTTGAGCTAATGGGCAGTTGTAATCTGCCTGACAGAGTAACTTAAAGTGAGAACTTTGTGATGACAAAACAATTCCAAAAGGCAAGCATATCCATGTATTCTGTGTTTTTAACATGACTGTGCATTGCTGTTTTTTTATTTTATTTTTACAGCTGTAACCACAGTTAATGATGACACTGAACAAGTAAGTTGTCTATTGGATGCCTTTTGTCCCCATTATTACAGTGTGCAAGATCATACCAGTATTGTGTCTGAAGCCTTGTACTGTATATATTTGCTTCTTTTCCACACTGCTCGAGTTTGGCCAACAATACGGAAAATGATGCAATGTGAGTTTTTGTTTTGTTTTCTTTGTTTTTCTACTACATTGAATTAGAAAAGTGTGTCAGTAGTGTCTCCTACATTCAAGTAGATGTGGTTTCTCTCCGCCATTTTTGTGAAGTACTGCAATCTGGGTATACCAGCAGACCACGTGTACACCCCCCAACAAATCCTTGAGTATGTTCCCTGTTGCATCCGTCATAGGTTTTCTAATCAGTCCAAACTAAGGAGATTCTCATCTGTTCTCCAAGAATTTACCGGGGACACAGAAACCTGGATAGAAAAAGAGCTCGTCAGGTAAGGAGTACCATGTCTTTTTTTTGTCCTCTCCCTTTCAGTGCCATGTTTGGTTCCTCGTTTCCTTGACCCATCCTTCTCGTCACACAGTACATGTTTTTCCCACCCTTTGTTATTAGACATGACCATGCCCAGACGCTGCGTATGAAAAAGACCCAGCGGGTTCTGCAGAGGAAGGGAGCACTGGACCAGGAGCATCTGGATAAGTCCAAGCGCTCCCACCACTCCTGCTGCCAGGGTACTGGCCATTCGGAAGAACGAGTCTTTGACAAATTATGTCTCTTCACCCACACACGCACGGACACACACACACACACACACACACACACACACCCACACACACACACCCACACACGCACACAGCAGGTTTGATCATCTGTCCTCCATACAGGGACAAAGGACAGCCTGCCGTCACTTTTGTTTGGCGAGGGGAAGGTGGGCCCCTCCATCCAGCGGTCCACCAGGCCTGACGGACAGGTAGAACAGCATGTTCCTAGGCTAGTGACAACCCCTCATTCCCGGACCTCCTCCGCCCACCACAAAGCCCCAACCCCATGCCAGGCGTGGGCCGCTGAAGAAGAAGCGGAGGGGGACCATCCTTACAGGTCAGAGAACAGCCGTTAGTTCAGCTCTACTCGGATCGGCCTTCACTCACATGAAATGGATAGCCTTGCTTCGTGTTCTGAAATATACCTGTTCCCCAAAGACAAAGTGACTTGGAATCCCTCGTGTTCCTCTGGTTGTAGTCAGTCTTGGTTGACCCACAGGGAGATGTTAAATGTAAACAATGTGTGAGCTATTCTGTTTTTTTTACGTGTTTAGTTGTCTCTTGCCCAGACTAATCCCGATCGAGCCGCTGAGTGAAAATGGGGCACTAAGGATTTTCCTCTCTCCCAGTTTTGTGCGACTCTTCATTTTGGCCACAGCTAGTTATTTTTTAATTTTTAGATCTAAAGCCAGGGTATCATGGACTAACGTATCGCTCTCTTCCTGTATATTTCAGTCTTGCAACAGTTGTGGGTCTCATGCCACCAGGAATTTACTTTTAGCAGTACAATAATCCTAGGGATATGCTATCTCTGCCTCCAGACTGCCTGTGCGCTACTTGTCCCGGGAAACCCCCAGGTCCTTGGAGCCCTGTCCGAGGCCGATGTCACTACGGGAGCCCTGGGAGCAGCACTTAAAGATGGACGGGGCAGCGGGGATGCTCATGGTCTGGAGGTTTCACTCTGGCGCCTCCATCCCCAGCAAAGGGTGAGACAGTTCTAGGGGTGAACATCAAAGCCATGACGTGAACTAAGAAGTTGTGTGTGTGTCGTTCTGTTCATGCTCATCTCCCTGCTCTGACATTCAATCCACAGGCCGTATATCCTGGTGAGGTGCTTGCCACACATCCCCAAGCTACCTGCTTCCCCATTAGAGAAGAGACTGCTTAAGAGCCGCTTCCCCAAACACGACCAAGCTCCATCAGTCTCAGCCAAGCTGAACTCAGGCCGACAATCTCTGGATCCACCGCAGCCCGCTCTCCTAGCCCCCACCAATCCTGCTCTACTGCCTAAATACAACCAAGCCTTGCGTGTCAATTCTGCCTCACCAAAAAGAGCCTCCCTTACGAATATGTAGGATGAAAATCAATCATTTAAGGATGTATGCCGATATGCTACACAAAGCAACTATTCAGCTTGTAACTTTATAGCTTCAGTTGTAGCTTCAAAATAGATGTAAACAACTGTAGGCATAATGTCACTTAAATGTTGCGAGGTCATAGGCCTATAGTATTTAGTTTTTTAATAAAATATAGTTTAATAAAATATACAGGATTTGTTCCGTGATGGGCATGTATCAAATACGTAAAATAAATGCTGCTCTATACAGTTGTAACGCCTCCTTTACTTCCCCTGTGCGAAAAGACTCCTTCAGAATTATCTGCCATAAAGTAACGGAGAGGTGGGTGTGACGTCATGGCACAGTGCCCCGTCCATGTTTCGGGGAAGTTGCATGTTTGACATACTAGAAAACGTTACGTGTATGTAGGAAGATACACTGACAATACGCGGAGATAAGGCTATTCATTGTAAGATTAATTTTGGAAAGTGTCGTTGGTTTATTGGACTTATTATTTAGACCGACATTCCGACATTACCCAACAAAGACCACTGCTCCGCTCTTGCAAAGCCCATTTTACGCGGTTTCTACCTTAGCAATGCCAGATAGTTTAGAAGAAAAAAAACGAATCTTGACTGATACTATTTAGCGATTCGCAAGCGTCATGCCCATTGAACGGTTGCCTTTTCGTAGTCTCCAGATTAGGACGAACTGCTTTGTATGAGCCTCTCGGAGAACCAGCGAAGGTTTGGTTCACCAGTCCGGTGAATCAGGATGATACCCCGAGGAGGACGGGTGTTTCTAGCGACGTGCGCCAGTTCGTTTGTCATCCTAGTTTTGTACTATCAGAGCATCACCAGACAAGGTAGGTGCTGCTTTGTACATTTACAAACCTATAGTTTTACATGTTTTTGTTTTAGTTTTTTTTAAACTAGCCGTACTGGTATCTCAATTTGTGAAGGTGGATGTATGTGTTGGAGTTGAGAGTGGGAGACACAATAGAGGGGGAGAAGGAATGAATGAATAAACTCACTGTGACTAGTGTGGAATGATTTGGAAGCCCCCTACCAGCGACCCCTCTGCATTCCTGTGCCTTTTCAACTTTTCTCCTCTACTTCTCCCCTCATCTTCTTCAATCCAGCCTACACATAGCAGATAGCATGAGGACCAGCACATGAGCACAAAATTACATGTTACACAGCCGATTATTATAGCTAGCTGGGTGAGTGATCTGCCCTGTGGATTGGAATAGAGGTGAAGGCTCAAGCAAGATGCGGGATCACATGGATGGTCAGTGAGAGCTGGAACGTTGTAGAGGCAAAGGAGTCATTGGTTCAGAAAGAGAAGAGGACTGATGGTTGACCTAAGAGTCACTGATACCGATGAGGAAGGGCACAGTCTGTACAACTGGGAAGGGACTTCAAAAAATCAGATTCCGACAAAAGCGCACATCACATTCATTCAATGGGGCCTTAAATGGAAACACCACTTTACATATGAGTTGCCATCACCAAAGCAGTGGTGGAGTTGCCGTGGGCCTCGGCTAACACGTGTATAAGATAGCCATGATGTCCTCCTTTACGACAGGAAGGTGAAGCCCCTGCCTTCCCTGCCTGGGCTTGTCTTACCTGACAGCAGGGCTGTTAGACAGACAGCAGGCCACATGAAAGGCCCCGAGGCAGCTCTCGGTGTCCAACCCCCCTAATTATAGTTGTGTCATGCGGCATTGTACATCACTGCATAAAAAAAAAACACAAGCTGAAAGACAGTGAAAAGTGAAAAGCTATATAAAAAAAATCCTGTCAACTAGCATTCGGTGTACAAAAGTGCTGTCACGGACTATTAAACACTTTCTTTTACTCTTAGTTGATGCTATAAATCAGTTTGCCAGTCAGCATCCAAAAAGAACATGGAGTTCATATGGAATGCTGGTGAAACCGCCAATAAAGTCATAACCAGCTCATGAAAACCTTATGGGTGCTTATGGGGCCAGCATGCCCCCTTGAAGATATATGGATCCCTTTAGGCTAGCGTCACCCACTCTGGTTTGAATTAACAGCACACACACACACACACACACGTGGAGCCTTAGAAATCCATTGTATTGCTCTGACCCGATTGCCTATGTTCCTGTGCTGATTGAGAAGGGGAAATGCTGAGCGGGTCTCTTTGATTCTGTTAATCAGCGTCCATAGTACGAATCAGCGTCTATAATCTGAATTAGCTTCTATAGTACGTAGGAAGAGTTTGCTTACGAGCAGGTAGATTCACCAACTGTCACAGTCTTCCTCTCACTCGGAAATAAGCGACTTGAATGAGTGTGTCTCTCATGTACCGGGGTTGATCCACAACTCGGACTGTGGCAGTAGTGAGTGTGCGTGCGCGAGCTGGTACTGTGTACAGCCTGTCAAGATGGCCAACTCGGCATGTGGGCGGGTGGTGTTCTCTTGTCAAAGACCAAGGCGCCGACTGCACCGGGATCACTGGAGTTTACAGGGGCAGCTCCGCTCCGCATTCCAGCTGACAGCGCTGGAAAGATGACTCCCGCCGGGTCCTCTCTGCCCAGACTGTGGGCTCTGCTTTGTGTACCCAAATGTCACATTTTGACAGTCGAAATCCCCGGAGTTGTGAAAACATGCTGAGGACAGTTTCGCAAGTTCCCCCCACAGGCTCGATCACACATGCAGATCAGACGGCTGCCTGTTGGGGACTGGCTTCTCTCACCCCGGCGTCACTTTAGTATCACCAATTCTGTCGGACATCGTTTCGGCTCCACATTCTTTCTGGTCTTGTTCAAAGCTTGGGTTGTTTTCAGGGTTTCTTGGTGTGAGCTGAGTCGAGATGCTTTGGGCCCACACACACACACACACACACACACACACACACACACACACACACACAAACACACTCGCCAGCTTAATTAGCATACTATTTAACCAACAACATTCACACAGTGCAGTCTTTGTGTCTTTCAACACAACCCACGCTACACCGCCACCATATCAGAGCCTTTGAAGCTCGCCTCAAATGTCGGCCTTGTCAAATAAACAAGCAAAAAGAGTTGGCGTATTTCCCAAGCCCTTGATATGAGTCTTTATACGTGGTACACCTGTTGGCTATTGTGTGCGCATTGGCAGACTGTGCATTTCCTCTCCTTCTATCTTGCGGAAATATAAATGACCACTGCTGCACAGAAGTGCATATATAATGCAATGACATTGGTAATGTAAGCAGCTAACATTATCTTCATTCGCATCTTTTTTCTCCTTTATTTCACCTTTGATCACACAGGTTAACTCAAGCAAGTGTTTCAACTTTGATAAGAAGCTGCACTTTGAATACAACCTGCCGTTGTTTGTTGTAGCGGTCTATTTTATTTTATTGATATGTCACATTTTACTTTGCTCTGTCTGTTGTCTCAGGCTTATCTCTCTAGCCTATGCCTTCTATTGGTGCCATGTTTGTTTTCTTGAGTCTTATTCAAATGTAGAGAAATTCATATGCCTGATATGCATCTATTCCTCATTCCGAGCGAGCAAGTCAAAAAGACCATATTGAAACAAAGCGGATGCAGACACTACAGAATGGTGTAACGTAACAAATGTAGGAAGTCTTTGTGTTGAGCAACTTCTGCCACTTCCTTATCTGACCACTATATGACTGTTACTTCCTGTCTCTGTGAGATTGTTGCGCGCACGTTTGTTCACTTGGTGATGCAAACAGACTCTGCTCATGCTTACAAACTTATTTTCCTTTTCCCTCTATCCCCCTTTGCTCCCTTTGCCTCCGTCATAGCCTCCCTCCTCTCCTCCTTCCCGTCTCCTCCTCCCTTATTGTAGGGTGCAAAGCTACCCCAATGGGTTCTGCTGGCAACATGTGCAAAAAAAATCACTTCCCTCCCTCACTCCCGTTGCACAAACTGTGGCCCCAGCGCTGACATGCCTTTAGGCCCGGAGGGGTGGGGAGAGGTTGGGGGGAGCAGAGAAAGGGAAGAGGACAGGAGGGGCTGAAGGGAACAGCCTGTTCCTATAGAGAATGTAAATGAGAAGAAGGGAGTCAAAAAAGAAAAGAAAAAGAAAGAGCCATCACGCCATGAAAGGGAGTAAAGTTGGCTCAGCTCAACCTTTCCTACACCAAAGTCGATGCGTATATAGGAAGGCCTCTGTGGAGCAATCCACACCAAGGCTACATGGAGCGCAGCTTTACTGAGGCCAACTTACAATGGGATAATCACGTTTATATGAACCAATGATGCCATCGCTTCATACCTGCACTTTGATGTGCTTTAGCATAGCACGATGCACATGAATAGAAGACAACGCATTCCTGTTTAAATTCTTAGTCTTAATCTTGTTCCTGAAAAGAGTACCAGTCTAGATGTTTTAAAAAAAAAAAAACAGAGAACATAGCGAAAGCTTTGTCTTTCCTTGAGTCTTCAGAAATCAGACCCCGTGGCATCGATCCGTAATGGTGCGTCTTCTCTCTCTCTCTCTCGCTGTGTGTTTAGCCGTGGAGCCAGCTGTTGGCAGAGGCGGCTGGCCTGGGAGAAGCAGGAGAAACCCTCTACAGACCCTTCACAGCGGGGGCCAGGTGATTACACACACACACACACACACACACACACACGATGATGCCGGGCGTCTAGCCACATGGAAATCCCTCCTGTTACTAGTCGTGACAGTCGAGCAGCCATTGCCCCCTTTCAGGCACTCGTCATTAAATTAAGTTGTCATGCTGGTTGTATTTTGAGGGAGGGCCCAACTCACAGGGAAAGTCACAACAGAACACCCCTTGACACATTCCTACTATGGATATTTCCCAAAGGCAACCTTTAGCCTTTGACAGGCAAAAACACTCAGATGATCTAAAACTTAATACAATCCAGATGACTTCCAACTTTAGAGTGCACACATACAGCAGTCACCTTTGACACACAGAAGGGGTCCTAAATTCTGCTTCCGGGGAAACTGACTAGCTTTTACCACAACAACTGCTTTTGGTCAACTGTCTCGGTTTAAGGATGCGGTTGGAGCAAATGGAGATGGCTAACCATTTCCAGATGTGTGCTCCTTTGACAAAGCAGCTTTGGATCCCGACACTGCGCTCTGCTCTTTAACACGCTCGTTTGTTTTTGTCTCGTCTCTCTTCTCCCCCCACTATCTCTCTTCTGTCTCGCTCTGACCTTCTCTTACTACGCTCCCTCTGTCTTCTTGTCTTGGCCTCGCGTCCTCTCCTCGTCCTCACAGCTGGAGTCATCGGCAGCCAACGCCACTCTGCAGGGTCGCCGGGCGCTCCTGGATGAGGCGTGTCGGAGCCACACCAGGAAGCGCAGGGTTTTGGCCCCGGAGGACCTGCGGCACCTCATAGTGGACGACAAGCACGGCCTGCTCTATTGCTATGTCCCCAAGGTGGGTCAAGTCACCTGGCTTTCCTTCGGGTTTTTTTTGTTTGCTTTTTTCTGAATCTTTTCGTAAAATAAAACAAAAAACAAAAAAACAGGAGTAAATCGAGGAAAATTTTAATTTCTTTCAGGTGGCCTGCACGAACTGGAAGCGTGTCCTGATGGTCCTCACGGGCACCGGAGGACACACCGACCCCCTGGCCATCCCGGCCAACGAGGCCCACGTGGCCGGCAACCTGCGCACGCTGTCCGAATACTCCGTCTCCGAGATCAACCGGCGCCTCCGCAGCTACCTGAAGTTTGTCTTCGTGCGCGAGCCTTTCGAGCGGCTGGTGTCGGCGTACCGGAACAAGTTCACGCGGAGCTACAACACGGCCTTCCACAAGCGCTACGGCACCAAGATCGTGCGCCGGCACCGGCCCAGCCCGCAGGCAGAGGCTCTGGCCAAAGGGAACGACGTCTCCTTCCAGGAGTTTGTGCAGTACCTGGTGGACCCCAGGACACTGAAAGAGGAGCCCTTCAACGAACACTGGGAGCAGGTCCACTCCCTCTGCCACCCCTGCCTTATCCACTATGACGTGGTGGGGAAGTACGAAACCCTGGAGCAGGACTCGGGGGCTGTGCTGAGACTGGCAGGGGCGGAGGGGGAGGTGCGCTTCCCCACCTCCTCCAAGAGCACCCGAACCAACGGGGACATGTCCGCCCGCTTCTTCAAGAACATCAGCCCCTTCCTCCAGAAGAAGCTGCTCAACCTCTACCGCATGGACTTCCTGCTCTTCAACTACTCCACGCCAGAGTACCTCCGCGTTTGACGAGGAGCCCAGGTGGTTCTTCTTGCTCAGGCGACGCTTTGAATTCTTGACTGAAATTCTGTCCATATAAATGAGTAATTACAATTTAAGGCTTTGGGGGTAAACTAAAGATACGTTTTCTTTTTCTTTTCTTTTTTACAAAAAGGCAAAATGTTATGTGGGACAACGTTTGAGCTGAATTAGCATTTGCCTCATTCATTGAAAGTTTCTAAACTTGAAGCAGTCGAGAAAGCCTCGCAGTCTGAAACTGTGAAGGTGTCCTCTTTTTAATCAACCGCAAAAAACATATTATATAGTACATGAAGCAGGCTCTTCTTTTTGTGCTGAATATGCTAAGGAAAAATAACTGTCACCTTATATGGAATCTTTGTCTTTGCAAAGGCCTCTTTATTTATGTGTTGTCAAGGATATTTATTATGGACAAAGACTATGGACTTTTAAACCGTGAGTGAATTGTATGTAGAGCGAGGTGAATTCATTTCACTGTGTGAATAACATTATCTTCTGCTTGAGTGCAAAGTCAGTTGCTGTCTATCTTTGCTTTTGCACACCAACTATTAGCAATGGATCTGAGCGTTTGGAATAGTCCTCCTTGAATACAGTCATATTATTGCCTACTAGAACCTTCCCCTTTCTAATTTCACTTCGTTTTTAAACCTTTTTTTTATCCCTACACGCTTATTTTCAAGAATTCCCGTTTATAGAATATATTGACTTTTATATCTCACATTTAAGGTTTTCCCAGCAGCATAAACTCCACTTTAGCTTTGTTTTGTGTAGGATCCATTAATACATATGTTGATCAGTATCTTCAAATGTTTACAGGAAGCTCAAAAGTCACAGCCATGTGCTAATAACAGCAATGGCTGGGGGCCACTCTGCATCACTTCTGTATTTTGCTGCAGGCTGTCACACACTAAGTCAACAGTACATAGCTGTGGTCAAGACCCAAGCCCTGGGCTGGCCCTGCTGAGAGCTCCCCTTGTTGTGCTCAGCCCAGGCAGAGGAAGGGTTAACCACCCACAGTCAGACAGGCCACTGCAGGTTACACTACACCCCACAGATACAATTCCGTAGTAACCCGTTTAGCATGCATGGAAAGTGCAATATTTCCAGTTTAATTTTGGGTCATGTGTGTGAAAGTATGTGAAAAGGAGACCTTAGTTTGTGTTGAGCCTACCTTCAGCTACATCCCTTCAGCATATGTTCTTCTTTTGAGTAACTTTAGGGAATTTTAAGTGTTTATCAGTTTAACCTTTTTGTTTTGAAGTGGGGTTTTATTGAACTGTAAAGAATGACTTAAGCTGGAGTCCATTTGAGAAACTATCAAACTGTGAACAAAGATGTCTGTCCCCGACCAAGAGCCATGAGACTGTGTGTATTGTAAGTACAAGATGTCCACACTGTCCACAGTATCATTCCACGTCTTCATCTCATTGAAGGACATTACTAACTTGGAGCAGTCAGAGAAATTGTAAGATCATACAGTTGTCTTCACGATTGTTGAAGAAATGAGAACTTGACTTGTGACTCAATACGAAGTGGAAACCCGGTTTGTTTTGTTGACTCATCACTGTAACCAAGTTGACAGGAAGAGAACAGTTATAAATGTGCTAGTATGTCAGCAAACTATATCAGTGGTTTGTTTGTCCTAAGAAGCTGTGAATCTCATACCAATGTGCATTTCTAGTTTGATACGTTTCTGTAACTTATTTTACACTAAATTAGCGACTTGGATCCAGTTAATGGGAAAGTAGTTATAAATCAAGTGGGAAAACATTCCTTTAAATACATCTACATACCTGGTAGCTCTCTTGAAAACCAGAGCCCATCTTTACTTCTTACAGAAACACAAGAACATGGCATTTGTGGGGAAAAAAACACCAAGACACACGGTTATGTATCAAGTAAAAACGACTGACCCGAATCTCGTAGCATTATTGTTTAGGTTCAGGACTAGACTTACAATTTCCATGTAAACAAGATATGCAACAGAAACAAACCAAGTTTAAGTGGAAGTGATACAATACAGTTCAACAATACAAACATGTAATTGCATTTTAAGACTGGTTTCTGAAGAGGAAGTGAATCTGTGAAAGTACAATGTTATTTATAGTTTCCAGAAAGGGGAGCATTGCAATATTTAAAAAATAAGTTTCAATGCTCTTCGTACGTCTTAATGTTTTGTGTGACAATGCTCGACAAGACATAACAGGATATTTAATGGCCGTAGGCCTATATGACTGAGCTGTTCCCGATCCGGTAGTGTTCTGTCATATCCTGTGATATCACAAACAATTAACATGCGTCAGACTGTCTACATTATCCACAGCTTCAAAATTACAGCGTATTTCATTGACAGACGCCAGTTTTGGGATACAGACTGCGACGCATGTATGATCAAGAGGGTCGAAGTTGAATGTTGTGACAAAGTATTATGGCGGTGTTTTATGGACTACTTAAACACTATCTACTACATACTCAATGAGCACACACTGTATACTGACTACTTTAACCAAAATCCAGTATACTACTTTTTTTTTTTTTTTTAAACAAAGGATTGCTTATATTGTTAGTATACTCAACTGGAACAAAAAACCCACAATTGGCACAATTTTTATTCTCCACCGTATTTCTCCGGCATAAATTGTGTTAAAATATTCTAACCCGCAGCAAATTAAAAGTTAAGGTCTCAGCAGCTATCATGTAAAAATGTTTTAATGTACACATTTGTTTTCTAAAATTAGGTGACGCATGACTAAAGTCGTGTTGTGCATTTGTGGCGTTGGTAATTGGAACATGTTTTGGGGTTGGTTAAAATTGTAACAACAACCAATATAAACAATTTGAACATTTTCAGATTTTAACAATTGCTTAGACACTAGTTACAGAACCTTGTGGTAATCTCTTGATACAAAACTCAAAAAATTACCAAAATTTACTTTTTTCTAAAATGTAAAACCTTTTTTTCAATTGCATTGATACAGTTAGCATAAACCTAAGATAATTGGTTCATTGAACATAAATCCCCAGATCAAAAAGACATCAAAGTATTACCATTTAAAAATGTAATTGACACATTACATTTTATTTGACTGTCCTTTCATTTCATAGAATGTATCTAACAACTGCTCAAAATGATAACTGTTACATTCCTCCTAATGCATAGTTTTATGAACACTGATAAACAATATTCCATGTTTAGATCATGACATTTCCAGAGATCCAAAGACATGAACCATGTTATCTCTGGATGTAATATTTTATCCCCATCCCCTATCAGACACTATCTATGGTCCCAGCAACCACGGGTCCAGACAGTGTTTACAGGTTTGATTGTGTGTTCATGCAGACCCTTGTCATTGCTTTTGCAATACTGACAACTAATTGATTTCACATTGTGGTATGATTACACAAATATTAATGTAGTATTCACCTCCAAAAACATAGCAACCTTGTAACAGGCAAGTTATGCAGGTCACAATAGAGGTCGAAGTGAGACAAATAAGGAGGAGCTGGAAGAAGAGGATATTGTGGTGAAATGGATGGTCATACCCCTTCTGAGAGATGCCTGTGGGCCTCCATTGAGAGGTGCTGTGTAGGGAGGGGGGTAGAGAATAATGTTTTGAATTGCAAGACACAGCTGAGGAATATGTTTTTGTTTGGATTTGTTTGTTTTGAGCTAGGTATGTGATTTTATTTCATACAGTTATACAATTCTAGCTTTATTCCTTTATTCCACAATTTATCTCTACTACTTTTACAGAAAAGCATTTCAAACCAAATTGAAACATTTATCGTATTATTATATATATACTAGACAGACAGACAGACATGATTGTACAAACAACTAAACAGTATGTTGTGTGTGGGTGATCTGAACTATTGTTCCTATGGCATTTCACCATGAGTTTGTTATTTGAACAAATTATTCTGAATTTGCCAGGTTTTCTTCAAGGTTTCTTTATATACAGCTTTAAATACGACCACTTGTGTTACAATTACTGACGGTCTTAAGTGCTGTGTCCAAGGTTTTGAAAAATGACCACACGGTTGTGTTATTAGTGCCGAGTCGATTGAGTCCATAGCTCAGACTACGTCTTTGAGCATCAATTGAATGATTTAGGGATATTAGAACAGACCAATACATCAAAGCTCATTTAAATTAAGCAAACTAGGCACATATTCCACTTCCAGGAACATTTTGTGCGTAAACCCATCTCCCCGTCCAGTCAGCAAACTGGTCTAATTAAAATAGGCAAGGCAATGTCTTACCTGGAGTCCGCAGAAGTAGTGTTGCTGGCTGCCGTGCTAATCTCAATGTTAAGGATGGTAGTACATGGACAGTGGTCGGACACAACTATTTCTGAATAGCTAACAGATTCCACTTGAGATGGTTAGATGATGACTTCAGTCTATCTTTTATATATATATATATATATATATATATATATATATACACTGTATATCCATGAATTTGAATGAATATCCTTTTCTTAAGCTAGGATGCTACAGCACACCTAAACCTTTTCCTATATTTGAAGGAATTCATTGTACATTTTGGAAATTTGATTTGCCTAATTTGTCTATTTTGAATAACAAAATGAGTCACCTCTTCTCTGAATCAAATGTCAATTTAGCATGTTCTGACATGTTTATTCTGAAAGGCTTATTGAGGAGTTGGGAGTGGCATTACATAGCAAGCAATACACCTGTTGGGCTGACTACATTTGTGGATCCTCTGCGTGGTACAACAGTGTCAGCATTATTTGAAGAAAATCCACGAATAAATTGTGATCCACCATAATTTGACATAAATATACCCCTATCATTTAGGCTGAATTGATAATAAATCCAGAGTGCTAATGACATCACTGAAACAAAGCCATTTGTTTACAGAAACTGAAGGGCTTATGTCAGTGTTACAATAAGGTTATACGGTTCTGGAAACTCCATTGGATTTTCAAGCACTGTGGTTAGGCTTATGTCAGTTTCACGATAAGGTTATACGGCTCTGGAAACTCCATTGGATTTTCAAGCACTGTGGTAATACTTTGTTTTCAGACAAATAGTGTAAACATGAATATTATATGTTCCATCCCCTACTTGAGAACTTAGGCTAAACAGCTGTGGGAATATTATAAATGTTTCAAACTAGACAAGATGTTGATTTGTAAGTCCTCACTTTTTGAACCTAGGATGCTACAGAACACCTAAACTTTTTCCAATATTTGGAGGAATTCATTGTACATTTGGGAAATTCTTCAAATTTGAATAACAAAATGAATCACTTCTTCTCTGAATCAACTGTCAAGTGAAAAGGGTCTCATACACTTAGAGACAGTTCCAGTTAAGAGTTGCTTTGGTGTCCTTGTTCCAGATGAAGTTAGTATGTCCACATACTCAAACCACACTCATCAGTTGGGAATTGGGCTGGCACCAGTATGGAGCGCTCTCAATTACAGTAGAAATGGTTGTCATACCAGTCAAAACACATCAAAGGAACAAATTGATATGAAGTCCAGTTACCTCTGTCTCTGTCTGGCACTGTGGCTCCACCCACCTTACAGGAAATGCCATAAGACATAAGAGCTATGATCCCTGATTCTGGGCACATACAAAAACGCCAGCAAACAGTAAGAGAAGGAAAGGGCCTCCTCTGGGATTCCAATCCCTCACCAGCCCCTGGATATTAGTGCAGATCTGACAACAGTTGACATGGGAAAAACAATCACTTTGACAGGCTAAGACAGAAACATACTGCTTACACCCAACCCATCTCTTCTCAGTTCCACACTAGTATGTGGGGGCGATGGTTTGGAGACACGCTCAGAGTGCCAGGCTGTCCACCAACGAGACTGAGCGGAAGCAGAGAGCCAGGAATCCAGTGCCGAGCAGGTCGCCCAGTGCCGTCAGGTAGGGGATGGAGAAGTTGTCCGGGTCCAAGCTCCGCCTCCACATGAAGCGCACGATCAGGTCGGCCACGTAGAGCAAGATGCCCACCTGACGGGGCGGGGTCAGGGCAGAGTCATAGTTAGGGATGATGCTACGCCGTACTGTCATAATGTGTGTGTGTGTGTGTGTGTGTGTGTGTGTGTGTGTGTGTGTGTGTGTGTGTGTGTGTGTGTGTGTGTGTGTGTGTGTGTGTGTGTGCGTGCGTGCGTGTATATTAGACTAAGCCTGGGTACGATCCGTTACGTACCTGGAGCAGAGCGGCCAACAGGTAGCACACCACAAAGGGGACGGTGACCGCCGTCTGTCCACCTTGCAGCAGGGAGATGGCGTACAGGAAGACCAGGTGGCCCGGCACCACCAGCAGGAACAGCACCCGTGCCGACCTGGAGTTCACGCCTGGCGGGACGAGAGAGAGGGATCAGCAGGCCGTGCCCGCCAGAGCCTACCCTAAGGTTACAGCTGACAGGGAGACATAGGTCCCTGCACCCAGCTAGGACTTTGTGGAGTCTCAGTGTGTTTTGCAAGTGCACTATGAATCCCTGGTGGGACTGGGGCTTAACAAAAGCCACGGAACAGGGTTAGCTATAGGGGGGTCAGCCATCTCTACACGTCAGCAGCGGGTGGCCTCCACCGTACCTGAGGAGAAGAAGGTGACACAGGGGTTGGGCCAGTGCTGCCTCATCTTATAGGGGAGCACGCCGGGCACCGTCCAGAAGTGGAGGTAGGTGGAGATGCGACTGGCCTGGATGGCCACCAGGTTGCCACCCACTCCTGGTCAGGGAGGGAGGGAGGGAGGTGGAAAGAAGTGGTTGAAAAGTCAGTTTACACACAGGAGACACATGTCTGTATCACATTCACAACGGGGACGCAGCGGAGCTGGCGCGTGTTGATCTACACAAGCACATGGGTCCAATCCATAACATATGAGGCTCTCTCTCTATAGGAGCCATGTGTGGGTTCCCTTTCATGCCTTAATGACGCGTCTCTTGTTCATGTGGGTCAAATTTAACAAAAGACGTGTTCGGTCACGTTAACAAAAACCACTCAGTCAACTCACAGCCCATTTGGAAGTGCAGTCGCAAAATGGGAGACAATAGAAGGGACTTGGGTCGAACGCAAAGTAACGCTTTACGTAAGACGCAGACTGGGTGGGAAATTCAAACCAGACTGGTAAATGGAATCCAGCGGAGGGAGAACCACGGGAAAGTGGGCCTGCAGGGTTACTCAACCCCAGTGCGAGTGTGCCAATATGGGACGAGAGCACAGCGTTACCTGGCTGTTAGCTGCTACGGACAAAGGGTCTCGTCAGCGTGAGGCGTGGGCAAAGGCGACATCGGAATCCATGCCAAATATTTAAAACTTCTAACAGCTCTCAAATATCTTTGAGTTAATATGGCATCCCTCTGCCAGCGTTCTCTCATTCTGTAAACGTGAGGTCAAGAAAGACCAATACCTCAATTCACTCCAGGTACTGAAGAGTACAGAACGCGTTTGTACTGCACACAAATCCCCTGTGTTCTTCTTTCGAGAGGATCACTTACCATTAATAACAGGTGTGAAAACCGCCATGCCCTTAAATGCTGGGTCGCTCACCGTTTTGTCCAAAATCAGGCCCCCAAAACTACCGAGGAAGAATAACGGAGTCAGTTGGAAACGCAGATCAGATCAACAATCGATAATGACAGATCAATTATCAAACTTGGTAAAGTAATCCAAGGAATGAACGCGTTGAACTTTTGGCTCTGTAATGGTAGGGAATGAAAGTGGACTAGTGACATTGTGTGTGTGTGTGTGTGCAGCCCACCTGCTGATGGACATGGCCACGATGACGGGCTGCCAACCCGAGCGTAGTACCTCTTTGATAGGAGGGCTCTGACGGGCCACCACCACCCACAGAGGGATCAGAGCCAGGAAGAGGAGACAGATGAGGGGAGACAGGTACCAGATATCTGTGGGAGGGGGGGCAAGGGAACGCACGCACACCGTTGATGCACGTACACTCTCTTTCTTACCGTTCCATGCACATCTTGAGATTGCGAGCCTGAGAATGTTTCGTTTCAAACTTAAGAAATAGCCGCCCTCTCCTGGATCAACCAGGAACTACAGACCAGGGCAGAGTCCTAGAGCAGACTTAAAGCGATAGTTCACCCATTTTCAATCTTTTGATATGTTTCTCATCAGAAACCCATGTTTGATTTTCAAAACATTGTATCGTCATTTAGCACTTCACAATCAAACAGCAGAATGTTAACTGAGTTGAGAAAATTACTCTATTGCGGGGGTCCTTCCTGAATTTTATTTAAAGTACCGCCGTTTTCAACCAAGGGGAGAGCGTTTGCTGGTTCTAAGCTTGATTCGCACTATGATCTATGGGCATTGTGGTGTACAATGAATTAACCAGTTAAATGCCGGTGGTCCGAAAAATACATGAATTTCACTTACACTGATCCTATGATCCCATGACTTCAACTTGTTCAATATACTTCCTTAAGTTAGCCTAAACAACAACATATTTCGTTTTAGAAAATCGGTAAGGTATCCCTTAACATGTTGAGCTCAGTAAAAGCACTGCGTAAGGGATGTCTAGTATCACACTTGCTGGCTCAAGCATCATACCCCTGATCTCATATCATGATACAAGGCTCTTCTAACACGTAAGGCTCCATCTAGTCTAATGAACATAAACGTAAAAGCTCCCTCCACCCGGTGCATACCTCTGTACTGAAAGAGAGTGCTGCTGACCCCAGCTAGCAGGGACAGGGTGATCAAGTCCCCCAGA
Organism: Galaxias olidus; assembly: GCA_026901105.3. Classification (NCBI taxonomy): domain Eukaryota; kingdom Metazoa; phylum Chordata; class Actinopteri; order Galaxiiformes; family Galaxiidae; genus Galaxias; species Galaxias olidus. Next base: position 250,942 of record JAPMUY010006934.1, on the reverse strand, counting down.
CTGGCGGCGATGGGCGTGGCTATGTTGTCCGGGTTGATGCCCACCCGCCTGGCGCCCAGGATCACCCCGATCATCACCAGACCTGGGAGGGGGAACACAGGGCAAGAGGTAAGAGGACAATATGGGACAGACAAAGATGTTTAGAATATGTGGAGGGCGGGTGAGAGAGAGAGAGAGAGAGAGAGAGAGAGAGAGAGAGAGAGAGAGAAAACGAGAGGAGAACATTTCGCCAAGGGCAAGTGGGATGCTAAAATTTTCGTGCAGTCTGGGGTGAACGGGATCAACCAACCCAGGGAAAGGGCTGCCACGAAGGCCGTGATGATGCTGCTGGCACACAGGACGGCCGCCTGGTCCAGCTCCACCCCGCCCCTGGACATGGCCCCGAGGCCCACCGCCGCTACTGCTGCTAGGAAGCCCACCACTGTGGCCTGCACCTGGGAAGAGGGACCAGGAAGGGACACAGGACTCAGCAGGACTGCCAATGGAGACACTAAACGACTCCCTAACCCTCAATGGGGCTCACACCTCTATGTAGAGAGAGAAAGGGGAGACGTTCTCTAAAAGGTTTATTTAAAGGACTGCGTCTCGACTCTGATGGATTTTTGTAAGGTCGGCCATGCAAATGTAACATATAGTAAATGGTATCACTTCATGACGTAACTGAGGTCTGGTTACAAACGAGAGGCATAGCTGTGAATGGCTGGCTGTTGTGTTCCTCTTCGTATCGATGAGGGTGTTTAACAGGGTGCAGACTATGCTACCGTCCACCAGGCTGCCTCGGGCCACCACAAAGAGGTGCCATGCTAAGCTAAGCTGGAGCTAGTCGTAAGGGAGGTGGTAGGGTTTTTACCTGGATGAGGGCTAGGTTGCTGCACACCATGGTCCACTGCTGGTTCGGGTTATCCATCTGACCTGTGTTAGCCTGAACAGACGGGAGAGTTCAACACACTCATCAACATCTGCAACCAGCTCCAGATAGAGCTAACAGCTTCACATCTCAGGCTGGAGACAGGGTGGCCTACAAAAGGTCGTGGTGCAGGCAGAGACTCACAGCGGTAGACAGGCGGGCAGCGAGAGTCATCTCCAGGTTTCCCTTCAGTCCCACCAGGGCTGGGACCAGGATGAACACCTCGGTGATCACCTTGAACACCTCCCAGTGCTGCAACACAAAACGCACGCACGCACACACGCACACATACACACACACACACACACAGTGCATGGTATCTTAGGACTGAGCAGGCAAACAGGTCAGAACGCAGCACCAAGACAGGACACCTCCACCAACACCTCAAACATCTTTCACTACCAACCGGTAACAGACCCACATCACATGAACGCACAACAGACAAGGATTGGGTCTACGTGTCCGGTCACTAAACTTCCATTGAGATAAGTTTGATATAGAACGTATGATAAGGATCATAACTCTAGTCCACCATAATCAACAAAAACTTCCGGCCAGGGCCAATTGAATAATGACTGTCCATGAAACAGAGCGGCTGTCTCTATAGGTTTTATAGTATTTATATTATCTATATAATAGAGCTATTATAACTTTGTCTTAGCCAGACCGTAAGGCTAACCAAGCACTGTTTGAGCCCGCTATGGCTAATCAGGCTAATTGATATACAGACACGCTCATCTGTCAGCCAACTGTAGTTTCTGTTACGTTTTCATATTCACAGTTCAAACGCACTGTACATCTACAACACTGACAGTGCAGGAGCTCCACTCAATCCACACCATCTCTAAGCTACTCCAGTCCAGCTATAAATAGGCCGATGGCTAAAAGAACAGACCGGTCATCTCTGGCAGGGGACGGAGGGATGGCTGGAGCACAGGCCACGGGAAGGCTATTTTTAGCTGGCCGTCTCGGGTTCTGGACCTCTCTCAGACGGCTGTCGAAGGAGGCTGCCGTCTTGGGACGCGTCCCATTTCTGCGGCGGCTCCTCGTCTGATGACTCAGTGACCTGCGCAGCCGAGTCTCTCTCTACTCCCCACTCACTCCAATCTACACCGTTGAACCATTTCAATCCACACCCTGCTCTCTCTCTCGCTCTCTCTCTCTCTCTCTCTCTCTCTCTCTCTCGGATTCCTTCATCAAAACAGGCCCGTGCCGAGAGCGGACCACACAGCTTCACACATCGCTGTGAGAATGACCCCCGCTGCTAGGAGATTAAGCGAGTATTTTCTGGACTCTCTGGCCAAAATGCAGGTCAGGAATGTTACATTGGGAGTGAGACCTTAAGACAAAGCTGCAGACTGTAATCTGCTTCATTGTTCAGGGCATATAAAACAATCAGCTTGGTGGTGGCCTACTTAGTAGGTTGCCAAAGCGCAGCCCAATCCCACGCCGCGGTATCACTCAGACTGAGTGTTGTGTTTGATGGCTGTCGGCCCATTCGTTGGTTCGTTCTGCGTAATTCATTGCCGACCAATTTGTGTACAGCGCTTTGAGTCTCGAGAAAAGCGCTAAAAACTAAATAAAATGAATTATTATTATTATTATTATTATTATTCTCTCCGCCACACTCAGTGAACAAAACGGGACGAGCGGCGAGCGGAAAAAAGCACGGAGAGCGAGACGCCCGAACGAGGCGGCGTTCTCCCGCAACAGTCACAAACAAGCTCCCGGCGCTAACACGAAACCTGTGAATAAAAAACAAAAAAAACGTTACAAAGTGACCGACGGGTTAAGAGTCCCTGGGCCCATCCATCCATCCATCCTTCCTTCCAAACCACGGCGCTCAGTCCTACTTGTACGAGGTCCATGACGAGGCCGGCCGACACCATGCCCAGGCCCGCCACCAGGAACGGCAGCAGCACCTGGCCAGCGATCAGCCAGGAGCTCTCTGGCAGGAAGCCGTAGGCCGAGCGGGTCAACTTCCACGTCACGCTCCGCAACTTCCTGCCCTTGTAGCACAGCTCCAGCTCCAGACGAGTCACGACCATGGTGACGGCGCGCCGACCGGTAGTTTGTTCGCTCGCTAGTTGGCTCGCTTCTTAACCCATATTAGGTCACACTGACCCACCGAGTTGTTCCTCAAAGCTGATCAAAGTGGTAAAAGAAAGTAGCTTAGTGCCTATAAATGGGTATTCTCTATCTGCATGACCTCAGACTGTCCTGTCCCTCCGAGAAAGAAGGACACAAAAGAAAAGAGCCCTCGTCAAACCACAATAACGTGCCTGTCACACCGCGAGGCAGGCAGCCAGCCAGTGACGGGGAGCGCGACCGGTAATATCGTCCTGTGGATGACTCAGTCCCGGTGAGGTGTCCCCAGCGTCAGCAGCACACACACGCACACGTTATTACCACCTCTCTCTCCGTCTCGTTCAAGCGCCCTCTCCTCTCTCACGGTCCAGGGCCCCTGTGGACCACGGCATCTATCTTACTGATTCACACCCCACACAACCGGCTTCTGGCAAAGGGCTCCCCCGTAAAGCTCCGACTCCACAAAGGAAAGAGAGAGAGTTGAAAACCTGGAACATCTCCAAACAACACTCCGGTCCAAAAGCTAGTTGGGGTGGCTCCCGGTCTGATCAAAATCCAGAAGGGTTGTCGGTGAGGGCAAGCCGTAGGCTCCAGGACTGTGTTGCCTGTCTGAGCTGGCCGGCAGTAGCAACACCACGGGAGTCCTGCACTGCGACGTAGGACGCTGCGAGGGAGTGAGGGAAGGAGGGAGGGAGGGAGAGGGGAGGGTCTGTCTGCGAATACCGACAAACTCATTGAAGATCACGACCGGCTTACCGCCTAAGACGGAGACACGCTTTCTCTCTCTCTCTCTCTCTCTCGTTCCCTGCCTCACGCCCAATCCCCCGGTGACTCATTGCATGCTCCCAATCTCTAAAAGGCACTTCATCTTCCCCTTCTGTTTTTCTTCTATTACTGCAAACTCATCTCTCTCACACTTCTTTTCTGTCTTGCCTTGCAGGTGTTTGACTGGGCAGACAAACCTTTTTATTTCTTGCATTGCAGGTGTTAAGACTTGGAAGGCAAACCTTTTTCTTAGGGTGTTTTGGACAGCCCCGCCTCTCCCTGTCTGATGTCTGTTGTAATTTGTGTTACATGGACAGAATTTGTCCCCTTGTGCTTTTAAAACTCCTCCCTCTCCCATTTTCCCCTTCTGTTGTTTCTGCCTCCTGTTTTTCCCTGCATCACTTATTTATGCCGAGCGACGCACACAGCTTTTATATGCAAGTAAGTAAGTAAGGAAAGTAGCTTGGTTTCTCTGTGTGTGTATCTCTCTCGCTCTCTCTCTCTCAATGTGACCTAAGGGGAATGATGTTGTAACGTCTTTCATTATCTCTCACCCTGCGCTATTTAAATATGTTCTCATTTATTATTCACTACAAACCCACTTGACTTGACTTAGCTGATGTCAGGAACACTTTGATCACACGCTTGACACCCCCTACAAAATCCCCTCTCCCCCTTCTCTTTTGCCTACAATGTTGTCTTTTCTGGTTGTCTGCACGGATGTCCAGGCTTGTGTTCTCCATCTGCCCGAAGGGACTAGGTTCTAGCTTGTAATACCTCGTTTTTGTTTTTGTACTGTCATGCTCTTGTACAACTCCTAACCCATCCATGACATCCAAGAGAATTAAGCAGTTTCTGATTCGGATCATGCAGCGGCCATATTGCTCGTCCGACTTCTTAGTGCCAAGCTGGCTGTCCACCAAGTTCCAGGGACATGTGGAGAAGGACAGAGGCAATGACGGCCAGACAGTCTGCTAGAAAGTCAGCTCGCTAACCAGCTAGCCAGCCATATATTTCGTAAGCCAGCCAATGGATTCCCCACAGTGACTCAGCAAAACAATAGCCCCCGAGACACATTCTCAGACCTATTCTCAGATTATCAGTAAGCAGTCAGTGGAAAATTAAATGGAAAAAAAACATCTCCTACACACTGTCTAGGGTTGAACAATTAATCTATTTCAAATTGAAATCGCGATTTGAGACAATGCAATTAGCAAATCGCAAAGGCTGCGATTTAAGTTAGCTTGTCTAATCAGAGTTTAAACGGTCAGTGCCTATACAAACGCATGCCATCCTTGTGTGACAGCAGGGTCCGAAATTAACACCCGCCACTCGCCACAGACGCGTAGATTTTCTGTTTGGCGAGGAAATCTAGGAAGGCTACTCGCCACGCTGGCGGGTAAATGTTTGTACCAAACTAGTAGCAAAAAATAAAAATAAAGTCGAAAAAAAAAGAAAACGGAAAGTTTTTACTTGGTTTTGGTGTAATTAGCGCTTGCACTGTTACTGTCCTCTGCTCTCTGTGTCGGGGTTAACTTTGACACACACACACAGGCTCGCGCTATACAATGCCCACTGCGTCCTTCTTTTTAACCCATAATTCAGCCTACCGTGAACTCAAAACAATCACTTGCCACAGGTCTGCTACTAGCTACCGGCTAATTCGGCGAAAATTGCCGTATTCCAAATTCCACTTGTATAACGTTGACTTTAGGGCTCTGTGATTACTTTTTTAAAGTTACTAGCGACGTTATCATTTTGCCGACGAGTAAATTCTTTGCAATTATAACAAAGTTGAACGTTTGAAGTTAGCCCCTAATGGTTATCCTTTCTTTATGCTAACATAATATTAGCAATGGCAAAACCGCCGTAGCAGCGATGTAATTAAGTGTATGGACCCTTAATTAATGTATGGACCCTTCTGTGAGTCTGGAATAAAGTTTGAATAAAATGTGCCTTTGGATTTGTTTTGGTAAATGAGACCAATTTATGAACGGTTATGTGGTTGAGGGGGCAAATGCCAAGCTCACTGAAAACGACAGAAGCTGAATTCAAGCTATGTCGTGACAGTTTATCTTTGAACTGTAGCTTACTGGTTCATGTGAAATCAATTTATAAACGTCCTATCATATCTAAGACACATCATTAACGACCAAACAGCAATGACATTAGGAGTTGTAAGATGTTGGCTACAGTAGAAAGTACAGTAAAAGTAGACTTATATCTGGAATTGATTAATTGTTGACAATGGGGCTTTAACCATTTAGCTACATGTATTACATGCTGTGTATTAGACCACTTAATTACATATATTATGTGCTGTGTATTAAAAGGACAATCCTACACGTTATAATCTGTTCAAGGTCTGTCAATGGTCATTGTTACGATCTCTGTAGACTCTTTCCCCTCTCTTACAGCGCACGCATGTATTCGATATGACTACAACAATGGCAGAGACGTGCCTAGAGGCTTAGGACTGAGCCTGCGCACCAACAAGGGAGGGTCTATCGTCTAAACCAATGATTCCTCTCCATCCAGTTGACATATGACCTTGTATTCTACCACTGTATAAAAGGATAACAGACCCCTCCCATAGGGCGGCATTCGATAGACTGGGTTTGTGTGTAGAACAGCAGACTGGTGTAGCGTGGTGTTTGCCCTTTGTTATCGTTTGATTTCATCGTATTCTTCTTTATTATTTTTGTATTGTTTACTTTATGGATTAAAGCTTGCTTTTGCCTATACCTTTAGTCCTGTCGTCTCTCAGAACTGCGGGACGCGACAAAATTGGTGACCCCGACGTGATTTCGCAGGCTCTGAGGAAGCGAAGGACGGAACGGTGAATAGGAAAGGCAACCACTCCGGAGTTGTTTTCTTCCGGACACTCATAGAACCACGATATACGAATTAAGGTAAGCAGGACCTGTTGTTCTTAAAACCAAATACTGCCTAGGTAGAAATAGGACCGTATACTATGAGTGTGTGGAAGAGATAACGGAGATAAGCTGAATGTTTATTGTGTGATATTTGCGGGTTTAGTGGCCCTGAGACATCGGTAGAGTGTCCCAGAAAGCTAGAGCGGGTTTAGTGGCCCTGAGACGAAAGTAGATTGTCTTTAAAAGCTTAAGAGCGGGTTAAGTGGCCCAGAATCATTTCGAGAGAATTGTGTTCTGAAAGCTTTGTTGTTGTTGAAAAAAAAAAAAAAAAAAAAAAATAGGAAGTGATTTACGGAGGAGAGTAAGTGAGAGAATAGAGCATAAACGCAGATCTGTAAACATGTACAATAGCTCATTACCGGCCAACGTGGGCGAGCTGCGCACGTCTTTGTTTGCGGCCATTGAATCCTCCCATACGTCTGAAGCACGTGCTGGGATACTTGGGCGCGTAAAAAAACAATGGGGTGTGTGGGCAGATAGAAAGACAATGCCGAAATCAGACACGGCCCCCCTGCCCACCAATTCGGCTATGAACAGCCTGATTGCAACCGAGAAAGCACTCATGGCTGAAGCTGAGACAGCCTGGATTAAATCAGGAAAAAGCGGGTGGGGGCCTAAGCATACTAAATATAAAAAAGCATGTGATAAAGTCATAGTTGTAGAGAAAATGTGCAGCATAATTAAAGGGCTTTTAGAAAAGCCAAACAGCAAACATGCGGTCCAGGCGCCATTGTCAGTAGAAACTGTGAAACAGGAAGTGACAGAAAAAATGTATCCACCTAGACCCAAAGAGGCAGCACCTCTTGCCTCAGCCCCACCCCCACCATACTTGAAGGAGGGAGCTTCTTCCCCCTCCCACTCTCCATGCAATCCTCTCATGTCTCCCCCTGCTGTTCAAACACCAGTACTCACTGTGAAAAAAGGTACACTGCAGGTGGAGGACTATGAGGGTGAGGCTCAACAGCGAGGAATAGAACTGAAATTAGACGCACAACATCGGTTGTTGGCTGAGTTGACCTCATTGGTGATGCATGATATGGAAACGCGTAGCCACACTAACAGAGATGAAGACAAGGAATCTTTTCCAGGTGCTTCTACTGGCACTGAATTCCAACCATTCCCTCTTGACCATTCTCGTCAACACCCAGTTTCAGCGTCTCCCTTACCTGCTTGGGCCCCACAGCCCAGGCACGCATCTTCTCCCAACCTAGTAGGAGTATCGGGAAACTTCACTGGCCAAGTGAAAGGGCACATCACTCATGACAGTCCAGTGAGCAGTCATACGCGACCCCAGGGGACCTCCCAGCCAATCATTCCAGCCTTGAACTCAGGTGATTACGCCCCTAGCCCTTACCAACTACATCATCAGGTGGTGGGTCAGTGCCCCCTTCGGGTAGACAATGCACATCGTGCAGTATATCAACCATGGGCGTTCCGGGACATGGATAGCCTTTGTGCTAAGCTACCACCCTTGACCAATGGGGCTACACCTTGGATCCGCATCTTTGAGAGTTTAACTGCTGGTGATGTTTTATGTTTAGGCGATCTTAGGGCTTTACTCGCCCGTGTAGAGGGAACACATGCCTGCACCTCTCTGATGGGACATGCGCAGGTTGATCATCTGCCAGACACCACACCGCTCAATGCAGTCAGAAGCAACGTGTGGAGAGCGCTAAGACACAGCTATAAGTCCCACACCACCGCCGCTTCTCTGCAAACGCTTAAGGCAAAACGTGGGGAGGGCCTGTGTGAATACTTGAGGCGAGCCTCAGACATGTGGGAGGAGGGTACTGGCGCTCGTCCAGACACCTCCCAGGGTACTATGCAGTTATACCGTCACCAGATAGTGAAGGGACTCCCTGAAAAGGTCAGAAAGCAACTAGAGGATGTCGTGGGTCTGTGTGGCAAGCCAGAACACGAGTTCAGAGAGCATCTCGCTCATTATTATTCCAAATACCAAGATGAGGATCAGGAGCAGGAAAACACAGAAAAAGCCCTGACTTTGCGCCTCCTAAAAGCTCAGGTCCAAAAGGAAGAGGCAGAAGTAAATAAAAACAAGGCAGGGGAAGCCCCCCGACAAATGCCAGTCACCGACATGTCTGCCATGGTGCAGCAGGCAGTGACTGCGGCCTTAGCACAAGCCCAGCTTTTGACTGGCCCAGTCCAGCAGGCTGCCCCATACTATCCACCCGCTCAACGGGGGTACAAGGGGTGGCCGAGGAAGAGCAAGACGAACTGGGTGCTACCTGTGTAAAAAGGAGGGCCATTGGCTGCGGGACTGCCCGCTGCTCCCACCCTCTGTGGCAGGGGCACACAGAGTTGCCCCAGTGGGAAGCGGAAGAGGAGTACCCGCCACCGGACGCGGAGCAAGTCACGTTCCAACCCAAGGCCCTGGTAAGGCGGCACCATGGGCCCCAGGAGACAATATGGCTACCATGATATCGATGGTTACAGCCGTAACCATGACCCTTGTTACGTGAACCTCACCCAACCCTTGTGTGACAGCAGGCAGGCTGGCTGTAGAGAACCGCAGGCGCTCCTCATCTGGACACCTGAGGCTGAGGAGGCAGTCACTAAGACTAAACAGAGTCTAGGCCAGGCTGCACATTTGGCCAACACCACAGACTATGGGCCTCCCATTCTACCTTGACTCTGAAAAAGGGTGGCATTGTAAAGGGCCAGAAGGAGGGTGGGGAGGGACTGCCCGCTGCTCAAAACTTGATAGGCAGAGTTACACAGACAAGACATCTAGAGCCATCACCAAGGCAGTGGAGAAGACGGGACACATAGTGATGTGCCCACTCAGTCAACACCATGCATGGTGTGATGGCGTTCCTGAATTCCAGAGCTTTCACTTTTTCCACGGCTCGGAACCGGACACATTCCAACCTTTATTTCTGGTGGCGAAGGCCCATGGCTCCCACAGGAATGGTCTCCAGGGCGGCACCACCACATGGGCCCCAGGCATTGGCAAGGCAAGATAGACCAGTTCAACCCTGAATATGGCTACCATGATATCGATGGTTACCAGCCGTAACCATGACCCTATTTCCCATGGACCCAGAACACATCACCCAACCCCCTTGTGTGACACTTTGTGACGATCGCCGGGCTGGCTGTAGAGAACGCAGGCGCGCCTCATCTGGACACCTGAGGCTGAGGAGGCATTCACTAAGACTAAACAGAGTCTAGGCCAGGCTGCACATTTGGCCACACCAGACTATGGCCTCCCATTCTACCTTGATGTTTCTGAAAAAGGTGGAATTGTAAATGCCGTCCTTTTCCAGAAGGAGGGTGGGGAGAGGAGACCATTAATGTATTACAGCTCAAAACTTGATAGCGTAGAGTTAGGACAGACTGGCTGTGCAAGACATCTAGCAGCCATCACCAAGGCAGTGGAGAAGACGGGACACATAGTGATGTGCCACACACTCCACGTCAACACCATGCATGGTGTGATGGCGTTCCTGAATTCCAGAGCTTTCACTTTTTCCACGGCTCGGAAAATAAAAATTTCGGCAACTTTGTGCCAACCACACATTACCTTTATTTCTGGTGGCGTAAACATGGCAACAGGAATGACCACCGCTGAGCACCTACCACATGATTGTGAGGCATTGGCAAGGCAAGATATAAAGTTGAGGCCAGATCTTTCCCCCACCCCGTTACCGGACCCAGACATGACATTGTACACCGATGGCTGCTGTTACACAGGAAAAGATGGAAATAACGCAGCTGCAAAGAAAGCAGGAAGCTACTTAGGACAAATGGTCCAGATGACACACGCAACTCTACCCTCATTAACAGAAGAAGAACTCCCAGCTCTCCAGGAGAAGGGAGGCCCTTGGGAACACAACCAATGGCTGCTCCAGGGAGCGGTAAAAGGTCCGGATGAACTTTGGAGGTCCCAACAAGGGAAAATGGTCGCGCCAACGGATCTGTGCCAACTGGAGAGGGCAAACCAGACACTGAAAAGGAAAATTGCAAAAGCACCCCACAGTGAAACTCATTTAAGTCCTCATGAGCTGTTGACAGGGCGACCCATGCCAGGTCCACCCAGAGAGGCTGGGTTGGGACCCTCGTTGGACATGTTTCAGGTAGAAGTTGATGACTACATGAGAGCATTGACTGATCTTGTACGAGTGTTGTCCACACAGGTTGAGCGTGTTGGAGAGCCGCTGTCCCCGGCACCAGAGGACCATCCTGCTCCAGTAAAGGTTGGTGATTGGGTGAGGATCAAAGTTCACAAAAGAAAGTGGACTGATCCTAGGTGGACTGGCCCGTGGGAAGTAGGAAAAGTGACTTCACACGAGGTTCAGGTAAAAGGAAAAGCAGGAGCTAATTGGCACCACCTCACACATTGTGCACCCTCTGAACCACCATCCCACACGTTACGGGAAGTAAGAACCGATTTAAGGTCTGTGGCTGGGCCAATTACTCCATTGAACACAAGCCATGTTACCCCTGTATCGCCCCTCGTTAGGTGGGGCCCATCCAGGGTTTATTGGGGTAGCAAAAAAGGTGTTGCTGCAGTCGTTGTTGTGGTAACTATGTGTGTTATGGGAGTATTTTGGTGGGAAGCACAGCAGTTAGAAGATGAAAAGACGTTCCCCAATAGTACCCTACAGACCCCGACCAACACCACACACACTCATTACATTGCTGAAAGATCCACCCCCGCATCTACCATAGTTATTCACATGTCTGAAGGGGACACAACTACGGTGCAGCTAGATTTATGTTTGGCGCTTCATGCTGTACTTTCATTCCCAGTAACACCGCCCCTGAAGGGTCCGTTACAAGGGCCCTGGTTGGTCTGCGTACTCTCTCTGAGCAGATGACTGCGGACTCAGGACTGGACAATCCTGTGTCAGAGTGGATGGCTCGCATGTTTGGCAAGTGGTCCACTATGCTCACTTCCATGCTGATTTCCATCATAGTGGTGGTTGCTGTGTTTGTTATGTGCGGCTGTTGCTGTATTCCCTGTATTCGTACTCTCTCTACCCGCTTAATTGTTACCGCTCTTGCAAAGGAGGGTGACCCCGCGGCTCAAATGCCGCTTTTAATGTCCGGGGAAGGCCCGGAATGGTTCCCGTCCGATGAGGACGAGGAAGCGCTTTAGGTGGTGTTATACCTTAAAAGGTATAAAAGGAGGGTATCTCTAGAAAGCGCTTCCTCGTCTTCCAGCTTGCATCATTTAGTTTTTTTGTTTGTTTTTCATATTTTGATTTCTAACATGTTACTTTGATGAATGCACATTTGATTATTTCATGTTGTTTTGATTTCTCATGTTACTTTGCACATTTTGATTTTTTTTCATGTTTTGATTTCTCACAAGTTACTTTGCACATTTTGATTTTATTTTTTCCCATGTTAAATTTGATTTTTCACATGTTACTTTATGATTTCACACCTCTAGAGGTGTGAAAGGAGGGATTTGTTAAGATTTAACCATTTAGCTACATGTATTACATGCTGTGTATTAGACCACTTAATTACATATATTATGTGCTGTGTATTAAAAGGACAATCCTACACGTTATAATCTGTTCAAGGTCTGTCAATGGTCATTGTTACGATCTCTGTAGACTCTCCCCCTCTCTTACAGCGCACGCATGTATTCGATATGACTACAACAATGGCAGAGACGTGCCTAGAGGCTTAGGACTGAGCCTGCGCACCAACAAGGGAGGGTCTATCGTCTAAACCAATGATTCCTCTCCATCCAGTTGACATATGACCTTGTATTCTACCACTGTATAAAAGGATAACAGACCCCTCCCATAGGGCGGCATTCGATAGACTGGGTTTGTGTGTGTAGAACAGCAGACTGGTGTAGCGTGGTGTTTGCCCTTTGTTATCGTTTGATTTCATCGTATACTTCTTTATTATTTTTGTATTGATTACTTTATTGATTAAAGCTTGCTTTTGTATTTTCTAGATTTGTTGTATTACTTTATTTAACTTACTTAACAGTGACAGCTTTTGAGATAATTGTTCTATGTTTGATTGCTCTACGTTCTATGCCAATATTTAAAAAAATACTTATTCATTGTTGAAATCAATTCATGTCTTTTCAGTTCTCATCCTTGCACTTAAATAAAGTGCAGGTAATATTTTTATGGTATCTCAGGTGGTAATGATCCATGACATGTTTGAAATATATTACTAAGTGAATATTGAACTGAAGCTTTACTTAGAAAATATATATATCGCAAATCAAATCGCAATGCAATATCTGTCAGAAAAATCGCAATTAGATATTTTCCCCAAATCGTTCAGCCCTGTTGTGAACAGTAGTCAATGACAGGTCAACCTCATTGATGCACAGCCAGTTTCAAGCATTCAGTGTTTTCATAGTCAAATGCAGTATTGCATGCAAGATTATAGGCTGAATCTAAACTTGGTCGAAATCAGATTTACATAATAGGACCAATTCCACGGTTGCCTCTAAGCTGTAGTTAATTGGCTTATTTTAGACCTAGTCATGTTTCCGAGAAGTGAAGACACAAACACGTTTCCAAACACACACTCTCACACACACACACACACACACACACACCTCTACTGACCTGCACACCATCCAGAACCATCCCAGCCATCACCATCCCCATTCCAGCCAGCAGGTAAGGAATCAGCACCTGGAGACATATGGCTATTGAGGACTCATCTTCTGCCTTGGCTATCACCTTGGGCCTCTCCACCACGGGCTTCTTAGCTGGGAGGGGGACCGGGGGCACCAGCAGATCATCCTCTCCATCTAATACACCTTCCACTTGGGCAAGGGGGCTGCCACCCTGGCCTTTGCCTTTCCCTTTGGAGCGGGACTTTTTAGACTTCGCCTTCCTCTGCCGCACCTGCTGCTCCTCAGCTGGCATGGTGGTCCTAGGGATTTAACCTAAAGGGATGGTAATGCTTTAATGTGTGAATCTGTGTACACATATTTCCCTCGCTGGGTAAATAAATGGATTGAAGATTTGAAGTGAAACTGGTATTCACTGGAATTGTTCGAAGTATTCAGCCACTATCAAATAATCAAACGCACTGATCAGACAGAACATGACAGAATATCTTCGCAACAGGAGATGCCTTAAAGACTTTGTGAATATGTTGAGTAGCGTAAAACTGAAACTGCTATTATTAAAGCGTCTATTTATTAGACAACAGACGTTTTAATAATAGCACAGCTTCAGTTTTACGCTGCTCAACACATTTTCCTAAAGGCATTCAGGGCGTGAAATTATAGTATACATTAGAGTAGGCCTTCACTAATAATATTTCAAACGTTAAATATAGTTGATTCTATTCATTGTGAATTGCTCAATGCATCTCAATAAAATGTAAAAACATGAAATACCTTCAATCTATGCCATGAAACGGAGGCTGCCATGTGCATATCCCATAGTAAGCAGTGACATACACCGGTAACCCATGGTTGCACAGCAAAAAGATTATCTGATTGGCTCGAAACTGGAGTAGAGGTGTGGTTTAAAGATAACTCCGCCCATTTGGACAAAGTTAACTATTTGTAGAATAGCCGGTATTATAGACTCAGAATTAGCTCTAAACTTCATCTTTTATTATATAAAATAGCTAAATAGAATCACAATTACTTCCCCCGTTGCCCCATTCGTGAATTGTAGTATGTGCTGCTACACATGATTCGATTAAACCAAAGTAGCACCACCACATATTGTTTTTTATACTTAATACAACAAAAAACATTGAACCCACTACAATTTACCTCAATGATGCAGTGAGAAAAGCTCACAGAATATTTCAAATCCTTACTTGCGGTGGTCGTAACGCCAAGGGTATGTGTTTGTGGCTGACTTCAACAACCACTCTAAGAATAACTGATCTATGAAGACGACAGTGCCCAGCATTCACCAGAGATGGGGGAAGTGTGTGTGCATATGTCACTGAGAGAAACTCTGTGTGTGTGTGGGCGACAGGGGGTAGCCGTTTTAAATTTCAGACCATTGGCAGATTAGGATACCCCGGCCTGCCTGACCTCATGCGGCTCTGGAACCTGTGACTGAGAGCAGCCAGCCGACCATGCTGTCCTGTCCTTCATGATCACATGTCTAATTGGAGTGTGACCGTGTGGTGATGGTTGGATGGTATATTTCTTAATTCATTATACCGATATGGCTCTTACCTGGCACTATAGTCTCCGAGGTTCTAAGAAAGCTTTTACTATTGAACTTGCAGTTTCATAGCTGTTGGCGAGTTTAATAAGTAATATGCCCCACCATAGTTCAATAGTCCACTATTTCTTTTTTAGACACATATTGGACTAGGGTCTCTGTCATCAAGCAGGCATGCATTTCTAGAGGGATTGCATAATACAAAATTACAACTCTTTGCGATTACACTGATCCCACTCGAACTGTGCCATTGCTTGCGTTGCAGGAGGAACAGACGTTTTGGAACTAGATCAAAAGCCTATCCGGGTGTCTTCTGGTAAAAAGGTGAGCGCCAGCTCGTTAACATTTAATCACACTGATTATGACTTTTGGTATTTCACTTGTAGTATATGTACTACGTCTGCTCTGTTAGTGTATTGATACACTATTGAACCACAAGGTGTCAGTATAAGCAAATAAAACAGGATTGAATATTTTTCATCTTTCGTGTTCCTTCATCGTTTTATTCGTGTATATAAGTATTTTAGATGAACTGTAAACATGTTAACGCAGCAGCTTCGACCAATGTCACTCAATATCCACTTAATTTATCTATCAGATTGTCTTTAAGATTGCCATAGACAGATAACTATACTGTTGCATGTCAAACCTGATGGAATATGCCCAGCATGTTATTGAAGTAAAGGAATCCATTGGAAGTATTCTGGCATTTGGTAGTTTAATTGATTACAGAAGAACCATAAAGTAACCAATAAACATAGTAATAGTTTGGATATAAATCTGAATGTCAGTTCCGCAGATGGAAAGCATGTGTAGCTCATGGAGATCAGGTGAACAGTTCACTGATTACTTTCAAACCTTAAACCACCTTTAATGAAAACCACAGACTGGCCTTTTAGCCGTTCCGTCTGTTTTTCCGGCATTTTCTTTACACCACTTTACTGGTCTTTAAGCTTTTCTTGGCTTGAGCCTAGCCCTTCAATGAGAGCTGTGGTATTTTCAGCACCTCATTAACACCTACATGGAGACATTGTACCCCTTCCTCTAGCACACACACACACACACACACACACACACACACACACACACACACACACACACACACACACACACACACACACACACACACACACACACACACAAACACACACACACACACTTGGCACATTAACAAATCAGACCTATGATAGCCTTGGGTGTCCATGGTGTGCTGCCACAGGCCTTTATTATAAACTCAATTAAATGATAACCTGCAAAAGTCTTAGAAATACTGTTGAGAATCCAATCAAGATATTTTCCGCTGTGAATTAAACCTCCCTGCTACAACTAATTTGCCCAAGGTCTGATCTGCAGTCACCACATTTACTGTACAGCTTAACACTTCGTATTGTAGTCCAACCTCACAGCAACTGTCACTGCTGCCTGTGTAAAATGTGAGTTTGACCATATTGATTTGAGGATCTGAGTCTACTACAAGCTGGTCAACGTAGGGCTTTCAGTTGACATAGACTCGTTTGGGTCCATCACATCATCTAAGAGAAATACATTATTAATAATAATAACTTATAAAATATTTTTAAATTAACTACAGTATCACCCACCAGGAGCCACCTTGCCTCATTTAGATGCAATTAAGTTGAGTCTAATCTAACACTAGGAATATGTCATTTAAATTGTGTGATCCGTGGTGTCACACCCCTTTGGGAAAGCGGCCTAGTTGAAATTCTGGTAATGGATGCATTTCCACGCTGTTTGGCCAGCATGGTGGAAAGTCACAGGGTTATAAATAAATGTCCCTGTTCCCATTGCCTGCCTGCCTGCCTGGCGGTCTATGTGCCTATCGACACCTGTTAACAGCCTCACCAACAGCTGCTGGACTCACATTACTTTCACTTTACCCTCCCAATCTTCCCATTTCCCCACTGCGTACACACTGGTATTACCACGTGCAACCGCATGCGCATATTTTCTCGATGTACACTCAGTCTGTAACATGTATGCACACACGCATACATACGCACATTTTTTTTCCAGAATAACCATCTACATTATGCAAGATGCACGGCTAATTGAGTGACTTAGGCTGGAGATTTACTCCTGGGCAGTTTAGTCTGGACTCGAGGGGCCTTATATTAAGTTTCAGAAATGGACATTTGATACTCTTAACGATGCGGTTGAAAGTGAAGTGCCTTGCGCGAATAAGCATCCAGCAAGCTGCTGTTTTTCTGATGTGGGATCTCGTGTCCAGGTCGTGGGTTGTGTGCGAAGGACGGCGTGGAGGGAATTTGTGACGCTGACAAACGCAGTCAGCAGGGCTCTTACGGCGCCCTCCATCAGCATTCTTCTCTGTGGCCATGCCCCTCTTTCCAATACATCACCATACACCCCCCCCCCCACAAACACACACACACACACACACACACACCCTGCTAGCTAACAACCGGGCCCAGGGCCAACTGTTTGATACCCGCAGGAGTTAACTGCCACCTGATGTCCTAGTTGGTGACTCAGCCATTTCTCTCTACTCTGAGGCAGTGCAAGCCCTTATCCCATTTATCCCCCTCTCGCTCCATCTCGTGCTGTGGTGACCAGAACAGCAGCAGCAGGCCTTACCAACACGTTGCCCCTCTACTGTGGCCATTGAAACTGGTGCCCTCTGTCTTGCCTGTCTGCCTGCCTCTCTCTCTCTCTCTCTCTCTCTCTCTCTCTCTCTCTCTCTCTCTCTCTCTCTCTTCAATAGCACATTTAATGAATAATTCCGACTTGTGATTCTTGGTATTCTCTGTGCTGTAAATGTTTTCTGGAGCTGAGCTCCGAGGTGTAGTGTTGTTACATAACTTAACCAGCTCCAGGTATGTGCTCCCACTGAAGGAGAGCTCAGCAGATCCCACTGACTTGTAACACATGTTGCTCCAGCTACATATTGCTACTACTGACCCTGAATGGAAGTTCAGAGTTGATGCTGTGTTCAAATCGGATATATCCCGGTTTAACAGAGCTGCTCCCTCAATATATCACTTTTTTACAGGCTTATGTCCCTCTCCACGGGATAGGCCTCTTTTTAGTCATTATCTTCACGTTACCTCAGAGCGACGGTCGACTGAGAAAACAACCAGCAAAGTCCTGTCATCTATGTTAGCAGCGGTAGCAGTGGAATTGAAACCACCATAAGTATATATTCCGCTGAAGGTCAAGTGAACAAAAAGGGAGGGGAGGGAGGGGGGAGGGGGCCGAAGAGGAGTATTAAAAGTCAGCGATGAGAGTATCAATGATTCAATGACCCCCATCGTGGAGTGGAACCGTGAAACCTGTCCTCTCAGGGCTGCTCCCCCGCAGTGTTGGAGGAGGTGTGGAGGGCCCCTGGCAAAGCAGCAGCGAGGGGTCTTTGTCTGGGCACCATCCGGTGCGCCAGGCTCACCCTCCAGGAGACTCAGTGTTCCGGGGGAGTGCACCGGCCTGAGGGCTTTCCCTCTCTCTCTCTCTCCCTCCGTCTGCAGTTCAGCGGGATTGTGGGCTGGCTTCAACTGGGATACTGTTTTTTTTATTTTGAGCGCAAAGAATGATTCGATTAAAAAAAGGAATACCAGATCCACTAGAATATGTACATTGTTTTCCATGCCTTGAAGACATTCCGAGAGAAAAGGAGAGAACGACGGTTTCTCACGGAGTCAACGTTCGCCTATTTTCCACTTTAGGTTAAAGCAGGGATACCACAGACCAGGGCCAACTAGGATTTGCAATGCGACAGAACGGACAGCAACATTGTGATTATTATCTTTAACAAGTTATTAACAAATCCTACCTAAAGCCAGCCAGCCAGCTATAGAAGAAGAACTGTACCAATTGGTCTTAGTGCGCTATTTGTTACAGGAAATTGACAAAGCCCTGCTTGGCCCTGCAGTGGAAATTGGGCAATTGATTCCAAGGGCCATGGGGGTGTAACTCGATACACGTACAGCTCAATGAAGTGGATCTCAGTGGGAAACACAATGTCACTGACCAATTCAACCATGTGATCTCCCATGCTCACATTTTACGGATCCTCCGTCCTGTTGGACAGATTGTTCAGGTCAAACGCACTTTTAAACAGCCACTACTGTAAATACATTCTAGAATACATACTGGCCATACTAGTTCATAATTTCACTTGATTGTTGGTTCATCTATAGGCTTGATGCATGATCAAGACGGAGTTAATAAATAATAATAACAATTATACATTTAATTTAAAGGCGCCTTTCTAGACACACAATGTCACCACCGTACATTGTATATAAATTGTATATAAAGTTAAAATAGTTCAATGTACAATTTGAAATGAAATAAACATAGGACAAGCACAAGGGCGTAGAGTCATTGCATTAGTTACATTGATGTGTGTGCATATAAAGATTAACTTCCTGGTTGAATACAGTATTCCAGATTCCAGATGGTTAAATGGGTAATCAAATATCCCAGGGTTAGGTTAGGGTATCCAACATGGGAACTCATTTCTCAGGTTTAACGTCAAACATCAAACAAAGCACGGTGCAGACATTTAATGACGATAATAGCACACCCTCATGGGACAGGTTTTTGATACATGGAGCCCAATTGTGGGCTGCACAAATGACGTATTCACCTGAACAGATTAAAGATACACACACAAACACACACTCGCGCACACTCAAAAAAGAAAAGGCCTGTCTTAGTGCTTCCCAACTAATTCAACGCTTTAAAAGAGCGTAGGATGGCTGGACGTGATTTACCCAGCCCACTGTGGTCTTGGATGGAGATTTGGGGTTGGGTACAGACTACCTTGTTGTGGAGACATCCAGGGCTGCTCTGAAGTGGAGCGGGAAAGCCAGAAAGAAAGCTAACTCCAACCAGGAAACCGTGATAGATGACAGATTCTGGGAAGCACATTTCTGGCCGAGTCTCCATCTCATTGCATAACTCTGTTAAAAGATGCTATTGTGCATAGTGGTGTGTCTGTTTGTGTGTGTGTGTGTGTGTGTGTGGTGGCGAGACTTGTACACCATTTGTAAAGTGCAGAACTAAAACGCGTGTAAGCCTTTGCTTCTGTGAGTAGGTGTGCAAAGGTGTAAGGAATGTGCCTTGGTTTGTGTGGATGTATCTTTGCGTTTTGCCTGTGTGGGTGAGTGTGCGCGCACATTCTCATTGCACCCACATCTGGGCTCAGTTTGCACAGACGTTCCTTCTTGCATGTGGTAGAGTTTAAATCTCTTTTCTGTCATCAAGACGAAGCTGCTTTGTCTCTCCTCTCTTGGTATTCCATACAGCCGTCGTAGATCCATTCCCGTTCCCCCATTATTTTCCCTGTCCCTACATTATCTGGAAGTTGGAAAGCCTCTATGTAACAAAAGAAACAGACACGTCAGTCGTTACGATAACTCATCGTGATCAGATAATTTGTTAATAAGGGTAATATACAACCAAAAGACATGACACATGGGACCGACTTCCAGAGATGAAAGTACTGCAACATACGTTCCCATTTCCATGAGCTTGGTTACCACCATTAAAGAAACACAAACACATTCTCCCTGGAAATTAGGATTCACTAACGCCACTGGATAGTGTATGAAGTGGTGCCCCGAATCCCCCAATCCCCTCTCCTTACCACCACTTTTGGTCCAATAAACTATCAGGATGGAAGGGCCGTGGCACTGCCCAGAGCTCCATTGAACCCTGGCACCGACCTGGTACCACCGCCAGGCCCCTAAATCAAGCCCCCCCCCCCCCCCCCCCCCCAGACCAGCCAGGGAAACAAGGTGGCACTTCAGCCTTTGGTCCTGCCTCCTCCCTGCTGCCTCTGTGGGTGCAGTCAGGGACACAGGTGAGATGCCCTATCAGCGCAGTGAACGCACTGATGTCCACGCCAATTCAAACAAACATTTGGCAGGACACCGCGCAATTACCTAAGGAGGTCCAATTAGATCTGTTGAATGGGCCGTGTGTGTGTCTCTAGGACTGCCTGTGTATGAAATAGATATGGATGGATAATGACCCGTGGGGCGGGGTAGGTCTGTTTACTGTACTTGTTTGTATCCGCACTTAACAAAGAGTGCTACTGGTCTTTCCTGTTAATCCAAATGCAAAGCTGTGGCTGGCAGGGTCTAAGACGCGGTCTGTCTCCGAGCAGCAGGAGACGTTAACAGAGCTTTTGAAAAGAACACTAAACAAAGGCTTATTGTGTGCCGGCCAAATGTTTAGGTGCGAGCGTTACGTCAAACGACCTATCTGATTTGGAAGCGCGGACGTGCGGTCCCTGCCCTGTGGCCAGAGGGTGGAGGGGAGTAGTCCAGGGAGGGGCGCGACGCCCCTCACTTCAGTCACAGTGTCCGGAGAGAGACCTTTGCGCCCAGCGAAAATGGAACCCCTTGCCACACAACCGATGATTTTCTCCCGGAGTAATAATAACGATGAAGGGGAATCGTAAAGCGTGGTTACACGAAAGCAGATTGAGACATTTCGTCTCCAAGTGGTAGGGAGCCGATGCCAACCGCAAACGAAGAGCGGGTTATGATCGTTAGTAAACAAGGCGCCACACTAGGCCAACTGGCAAAGCAAGATGGAACGTTTTCTGATTCAAGTCCTAGGGTTAATGAAAAAGCATTAAAAAAAATCCTAGCGAGTGCAAGATAAATAATCCAACAGCCCCGAAAATGGTTGACAGAGCGACAGTTGGGTCAGGTCCAATTCAACCCTAAGCTAACATACATTTCGAGTAAATTGGAACTTTGGGAGTTTTGATGAATGGTCCCCTGACAGCAGTGGCTCCGCAGGAAGGCTTTGTCTACAACAAGGTGCCCGGCTTCTGAGCCAGGTGTGATGGTGGTGTTGTGTTAAGCTATGTGGTTGTCATAGCCCATGGTAGCTTGCTGCAGCAAAAGGCCCGTTATGAAGCTAGCCTAGAGTGCTAGTGCTGCGGCCTGGGGGTGGAATACTGTGGAACCTCCAGCATCCCAATGGCTTGGCATGCCGGGCTGTGGTCAGACCCCCAGTCTCACACACTTTCGCGGTTGAGTTCATTAGCTAACAAGGGACCCCACTGGGCCCGTGGCGAAGCCAGATGGGAAGGTTTCTGGGTCCTGGGTAAATGAAAAACTGTAAAGCCCCACCCATTAGATAAAAAGGCACGCTGCCTGAAAAGGTTGATAGAGCGACATTTGGGTCAAGTCCAAATCAGAGCTAGGACAACACTGATGGGGCAGAAGGTAGGGCGCAAACCTAGTGGCTCGTCACTTTAACGGAGTGGCACTTCAAGTAGGCTATGTCTCCAGAAAAGATGCATGTGCCCATGTCCGTCATGTCGCTAGCGCGCCAATGCTGTCAAGGGTCTAGCAGTGCGAGCTTTGTTACCCAGGTGTAAAGGTGTTGTGGTGAGCTCTGTGGTCTTCACACCTTCGATTGCCAGTTGAAGTGACTGAGGTAGCGAAGGCCTTCTTTGAAGCTGCTGCCCTGGGTGGAATGCTGCGACTGTTTCAGCGTCACAATGGCTTGGCAAGCTTGGTGCTGCAGTCAGACCTCCGGTCGCACACACTCAGAGACGTGCCACGTGTGCTCCCAGTCCCCCTTCTCTGCCCCCTAATACCATTAGAGTTGTTTTGCTTGATTTCAATGCACATTCCAGCTGGCCAGTGAGTTTGAGAGATGATTCAAACGGTTTGAAGGCTCGACCATCCCCGCTTGCGTTGCGAATTATTGAGCTGTCTGAAATGCCTGGAACGTGGTGGTTGTTCGAGTTTGTGTACCTCACTTCGATGGTCCGCGCAGTGCCTCGGTGCAGGACACTATGGGCCTGCGACCACTCATCAAAGAAGGAGCTGGGAGGCCGTGTGCCCTCTTGTACAGTTCGTGTCCTACCTTGTGGCTGTTTTTGTTTTACATTTCCCCATCTCTGTTTGCCCACAGCAAGTAGATTCTGCACATACCAACCAAAGCATTGTTGTCCTAAGGACGGCCAACTCGGGTAGAACGAGAGAGAACAGTAGACGAGCACGTGACCGTGTTTCTTCTTCTTTTATTAGAGGGCTCCATTTTATGACAATTCGCTCCGTGGTTGTTGTTTGCGCTCTCTGTTACTTTAACCTCCCTCGTTCTTCCGCTCCTCCGCCCCCTTCCCTCCATTCCTCCCCAGCCACAATATGGGACTGTTTGTCCTCCAGCGCAGACCAAGTTGTTTAGTGGACCAATTTTGAGATTCCACCACAAATTATATGGTGCCAGTGAGAGGAAAAACTCTCTTTAAAAAAGCATGGAGTGCTGTTCCAGAGTGAGATAGATAGAGAGAGAGAGAGAGAGAGAGAGAGAGAGAGAGAGAGAGAGAGAGAGAGAGAGAGAGAGAGAGAACTTTGCTTTTACCGCACAGTCTCTTCATTGTCATCAGTTGAGTTTTTCATGTGTTTTTTTTTTTAACCAGCATACTGTTCTCTCTGTGTGTGCATTTCATGCTCTGACGTAGCAATTATGATCTCTGTTACAAACTGCACAGAGAGGAAGGACTGATGAAATACGTTCTAATTCAACAACCAAAGTATCCTGGCAGGACATACATAGACTTACAAGAAGTCAGCCTGACAGAGTATGACTTACAGAGTGCAATGGAGGACTGAACAATACTGAGACCATGCTGTACCCGATTGCATTCGGCGTTCCATGGAACAGTGGGACACCAATGTATTGCAGGCACATGCACACCCTCTCTCTGTTTTCTTGTCCCCCATACACACTTCCTGGATGTGCCCATGTCTCACCTGTGGATTGATTTCATTGGTCTATTGGCACCAATGAAGCTATCACTATGGTCTCACTCCTTGGCACCATGCTGGATGGCCTACGCCCATCACTACTACTATTGTACAGTGATGGGCGTAAACCTCTGTTATTCTAGGTACCAACAGCATCATGTCATAACCTGTATGGGACTCAACAGTTGTGTGAAAGTTTGTTATTGCAATTTTGTACAGAAAAACAAAATGTCATACTGCCAGGATTTTGTGTGTGTGTGTGAGAAAGAGAGAGCAGGCATGTGATTCTGTGTGTTTTGGAGACTGATTTAGTCCAACAAGTGTAAACTGTAGCTAGCAGGAGTCATCTTGCCAACTCTGTGACTGTTTGGATTGTCCCCACCTATTGTCTGTTGTGGGAGTGCTGCTTAAAGGAATGATGGATTACAACTTTTTTGAGTACAGTACATCAGACTTCTCCTTACTGATGTGTACAGTAGGATTATGTTCTCTTTACTCTTATGAGTAAGGTACATAGACATACCCTGTCTTACTTTTTGGAACAGCTATGCAGTCCAAGTTAGAAGCGCATATGCTAACATCGTAAATTCACTGAATAAAAAGATATATGGGAAAACTGGCCCTTTTTTCTGAATGAAACCATCCGATGGTCCTATTCTCCACTCTGTGTAGGATGCAATGGGGGATAGCAGTGTTCCTGTGCTGTCAGGGGACACCTGGCTTAGCTGAGGGAAACTGCAGGAACCAGAGGACGCCAGGACAGGGAATAACGACAAAAGACACAAGCCAGCAAATTGGGCGGATGACAAAAGCCATAATCAAACCACCCAAATGAAAAACAGATGCCAGTTCTATAGAGAAATAATGACGGGATTTCAGGGCATGCGACTGTGTTCTCAAGTTATGGCACCCATTCAGTTTTCTTACACGTTTTTCATTCCAGCTTGCTCTCCTTAGTGTTATATAAGGTGAAACTATTAAACATACATAAAAGAACATGCAGAAAAGGTACTGAACATTGCACATGATTTATGTAGGAGTGCACGACTTTGGTGACATCAGCGGTAATAAAGGTGCTAATACAATAACACAACTAGTAATTATAGGCTTTGTTCAAACGACTTGCTTGCTGCTTTTTACTGTACGTTGCCCCACCTCTGTATTCGGAGAAAAAAAAGAGCTTTCAGCCATTAAGGCCATGGAGCTGGAATTTGTAACGTAATCAGGTTAAATTAAAATATTGTGTCACTGCTTGAGTTTAGAAAATCCCTCGTCAGTGAGGATAGATTACCTACTTGCTTTAAATAATATGTGGCTGTGCACTTTTTACCGAGACTGCTTTATTGTTTCAATGTTCATGCTGCTTGTTTTTAACGTGATACGTCAGTTTAATTTTTTATGCGGATGTTTTCCTCCTGGCCAGGGCTCCCATGTAAAAGAGACATCTATCTCAATGGGACTCGCCTGGTTAAATAAAGGATACATCAAAGTTAAATAAGAAAGAGGCACAAATAAAACTAAGCTCAAATGGACATACGACCAAGGTTTTACTGACCCTAACAAAAAAGATCCCTTTGTGACACTTTACACTTTGTGTTACGGTAACTCGCTGAGTTCCCTTCT
This sequence comes from Galaxias olidus, assembly GCA_026901105.3. NCBI lineage: Eukaryota > Metazoa > Chordata > Actinopteri > Galaxiiformes > Galaxiidae > Galaxias > Galaxias olidus. The sequence continues at coordinate 225,720 of JAPMUY010006934.1, read as the reverse complement.
TGTGCCCCTCTAAAGGGGCCATTTTATAAGACTACATTTTATAGTAGTCAATAGACCGAGTAACTGCTGGGGTTATAAGAATTCACACAAAATGAAAACAAACCCACACTAGTTACGTGTAAAAGCTCTTCCCCGCCAACACACGTATTCATTCTCCCGTCCATCTAAAACCTACTCTACACACATGGTTATTCCACACAACTCCCCTTATGGCCAAATACTCTTAAAAAAAAGCTTTACATACAAAAACAGCAATTATGCTCAAGTTGCACTTTTATGATAAATGTGTGGCTTGCATTTTTTCCTTCCAAATGTGCCATTCTGTTTCCCCAACTGTGCTATTAAAATCTGAGCAGTGTTTACAATACAGAGGGCTTTCAAATAGGTTGGGCTTGTGGGCAAATGATCCCAACTGGGATCGTTCTCATTGCCAATAGTAGCCTGTACATTGCAGCACCTTGGTACATAGTCGGATCCACCTCTTCCTACTGTAGCTTGGTTGCATTCATTCTCTTTTATCTTTCCTCTTCCACATAATCTCTCTCCCAGTCCCAGCTAATATCAAAGCTTTCATAGTGTAGATCTGTTGGATTTGACATCAAAACTGTTAAGAAAGGTAGAGACCTTCATCGTAGCATGATAGTCGTGAGCTAGGCGAACGTTCATATCGTTCAAAGCCAGCGATACAACATAAATAGACCACTCCGCCATTGTATGGTCACCATGTCCTCTGACAAAAGAAAAACACTACTTGTTCAGAGCCACATATGCAGTCTTTGTGAGAACCTCTTCATGGTATGGAAAGGTAAGAATGGGTAAACGCACATGGGACGTGCTTTGTCGTCACGACAAATGCACACCAGCAGAAAGAAGCACCCTTGTGAGCACATACATGCAAAAATAAATGCATGCAGGCCAACTGCGATACACTCTGACAATTTCAAAATACATGTAAACACATTGGACACCTACCATTTAGCCTGCCGGCCAAACCAACCTTCGTGTCTTACTACTTGCATGTAGCAGTACATTGCCTAGTGGAAAAAGCACCTCTCTTTATCTACCTACTGTCTGTCTCTTTGGTACGCCGGCAGTCGCCCTGTCTGTCAACCTGTCTAACTGCCAAGTGTGTCTGTGTGTCAGCCTTCCATCCAGACTCTAGCCTCCAGTCCGCCTGTACGCTGGCTCGTGACCTGCTGTAGGCATTTGGCCTGGTGGCCGAGGGTGTCAGGAGTGACCTTGTAGCAGGACAACATTGTCTGCCAGCCTCTGCAGGTTACACAACGAGAGGGCGACTGACACACGATGCACGCACACCCACACACGCCTACCCTGTCAGCTAAGTTGGTCGGCTGACATTGGAATACTCTGACTGAGACGCTGGGCCAAAATCAGAATGGCACAACCCTTCAGAACGAAACCAACATTTCCCCATCAGAACACTTTGGACACTCAAGTCCAGTTGCGAAAAAGTCCATTTTTGTTAACTATGAATAATGTTTCGCCTTGTGATTGGTTTTGGGACTTGCTTTTAACATGAAAAGAAGGAGCCTTTGGAGACAGAATAACAGTGTGGTAGTTATTCATGCTGATAGGACATTCTGGATGAGTCGCTTCTTAACTCCTCGCTGCCCTTATCTCACCCACCGTAGCATTTTACTGAGTGGAAATAAAATCAACATTCGCTGTGGGTAAATTTGAACAACTCGTCAGAATAACTCAGAATGATAAATTATATTGAATAGAATACATTTCTCTCTCTTTATTAAAAGGTTCAATGTTTTCTTTCTTCACATTAACACCGTGCTTATTGACGTCATTTCTGTCATGTCAACAGAAAAACAAATTACATTTCGCTGTACTTTGCCTGTACTTTGCTTTGTCATGCAGGAGGAGGAGCAGGTAGAACACAGCCCACTCCCTTTCATCACCCCCACTGCTGCTTTTACCAACACCTAAACACACACACCCTTGCACAGCACACACACAAAATATCTTTATAAAGGGGCCCCTGTGTTCCCTCTACTTTCCAGGACATGTATTTCTGTGCAGGCCAAACAAGGTAGCAAACAGTAAGCTGGTTGTTTTGGAGCTTTCAAGTCAGACAGAAGAACAACTTTGTATCTCTGTGTGGGTTGTCTTGGTGCTGAAGGATCGAGAAACCTAGTAATAGGACATTTATAAATTCCCAAAACACATAACGTCAGGACTGAATGTAAACTGAACCTTTCTATAACTGTACCTCACTCAATCTACGACTATTACATTATGTAGGTCTCAAGCATCTACACCTCAAGACAACTGACACCTTTTAGCGAAGCGTTTTGGCGAGTCAAACACTTCACTTCTAACCCACTCACGCAAACATTGAGAACAACTCCTCAATTCTAGGCTCTGAACTGTGACGTTAGCAGTGTTTAAGAAGCTGACAGTTTGGCTAAAAGGACCAAGCTGAATAAGCATTACAGGGGTGGAAAATTGGAGATATATTAAAATGTTTCCCTCATTATTTAATAAATGAGGCCGTATTTATTGGGTGTTCATATTTTCATGGTCCACATGTTAAGTTGGTAATAACACTTTATATGTGCCACCATAGGTCATGTTATGGGATTGGCAGCTTACAGTAACGTCCCTGGCACAAATAAATTGTGATCAAAGTAAAAAGGTGAGAGAGCTCAGCTTTGAAATCATTTGATGGACTGCTCTTGACTGCTGCTAGGCAGCAGCCATTAGAATGACAATTTGTAGAGCCAGGTAATGAGTCTGTGAAGAAATATACTAAACTATTTTGGATGATGCACCTTATTTCTATGTTTCGCCAGAGTTGACCAGATAGTTTTTACATTTTGCAGATTTACCCTAATCCTGAAGCCCAATGGATCCCCCACAGGTTTCCATTCCAACAGTAAGCTTTGGAGCGAACCTGGAGAACTGTATTCATCAAAAACAGCCCAAATGAAAACTATTTGGACGACATGAAATCCCAACAGTGAAATATTTCTTTAATTTTAAACCTTTATTGGTTTTGCTCAAAATGTATACAATTCACATTCATAGTTGTGAAAACGCATGTCTGTTTCACTCAGTAAGCCTGTGCATGTCTACTTTTTGAGTGTGTATGTCTTTTTGGAATATAAAGTAAGCACACGTGTACGCTTAGTGCTGGAACCTTACAGTACATAGCCAAAATCGTTACCAAATAAAGTTGAATTAACTTGATTGATTTAACTACACTGAACTGATTCAGTACAATGCAGAAAAATACCCCTGGTACCCCTGTTCCAGACAGTTTTCAGGTTTGACAGTATGTCTATGCAAGCCTTTGTCATTGTTTTTGAAATACTATTATAACAACTAATTACTGATGATTTCACATTGCAATATAAGTATAAAATGTTCACGTACAACAACATAACAACAATATGGACCAGGCAGGCTATGCAGGTTGCAATAGAGGTCATGCAGTGAGACAAGGAGGAGGAAGAGGACGTGATGGTGAGAATCATTGCCATACCTCTTTCTGAAAGGTGGCCATACATACATTTGTTTTGACCTTGAGGTTAATGATTTTATTTCATACAGTAAATACATTACATTTGTTTTCAATAATTCCATTGTTTCTCTCGACTCCTCCATTTACAGAAACGCATTCAGAACCATATTAAAACATGTATCAAGTATTTTATACTTCAAAATTAAAAGATTGTATCAACAACTAAAGAGTGAAAATATCGGTATGATATGTGTGTGACCTAAACTTATGCTGGTATGACATTTCATCATAATTAGGGATTCGAACCAATGCCTCCAACGTTGCAAGATTTCTTCAGATATATGAATGTAAAATGCCAGATTTTTAAATCATGAAAGCCTGTGTTGCAAGTGGTCACTGTTTTGAGCCTTGTGTCAAAGGTTTCGAAAAATGTGCGCAAGGCTCTGAATTAAGTGCTTGAAGCTATTGTAAAAAAACTGTACTATGGTTATCGTTTGCTGTGTAGACACTTCATCTACTGGACTCCTCAGAGTTATAGCTTTCGTGATAGCGGTCCCGATGGTGTGGACAGGCCCTAAGGGCAGATTTAAGCCACATGGTACTACACATGGTGATAGACATGGTACTACTGGCTCAGTGCTAGCCAAACTCCACAGTCATGAATGGTGCTTTATCAAACCAGGCAGGCAGTCAACACTGTTAAGGGCCATGTTGTGTTTGAGGTGTAAGTACGCTAGTTTGGGATTTTGTTTGTTTTGAGCGTATGTGTGTGTGTGTTAGCTAGAACGTAAACCAAATATAGAGAACGTGTTCCACCCCACATCGTGACTTCTTTACAAGCACAAGCCCCAAGAACTGCTCTAAACGAGGAACTCTCCATATGTGTGTATGGTTAGTATAGCTGTTTTTTCTTCCCTTCTTCCTTTTTACGACATTCTAATGTTACTTTCAGGAGCATGTTCCCGGAATTCATGGCTTCTTTTTTCCTCGTGAAGGGCTCTAGGTGTGTGTAAATAATAACCATGCTGCCACTGAGCACCAATGTAGCCATAAATAACTAGTGTTAAAAAGTGTAATGGAGATCAAAATGTATAGACTGTTATGTAACTGTGAGGGCCATTATGGGTAATCCTGGGAGTAATTTGTTTCTGTGTGTATGTGCTTCTGTGTGTACACGTGTGTGTGTGTGCTGCAACTAGCAGTAGGGAGTTTTGTTTGTAGGTTGTTGTGAAAGGGTGCTGAAGCAAGGCAAGAGATTAAAGACTGCGTGAGAGGACCATGTTTGATAAATTGAAATGATGTAACCTTTTGCTTTACTTACTGCAGTATTGGAAAGTTTCAGAACAAGTCCTTTCCTCTGTGGTGGGCAGAAAGGAAGTATTTTAAGGACATGGGATAACCATACCTTTACATGTCAATACTTGAACTCACTGCAGTCACGTTAGCAATGGGGCCCTACTGTGTACTGTGTGTGTATGCATGTGCGTGTGTCCACATGTTTTTCATACAAAAGGGGGCTATGTGGGGGGCATGCTCGGGGTGCAGAGTCATGGCTGTAAAAGGAAGTAGTTATAGGGCAATTTGGATAGGAGCCCAAGCCATCCCATCCTCAGAACTTGGCCGTTGAAGGGGGAGAGCAGGATTGCGGAGAGAAGAGAGGGAAGGATGAAGCGAATGAAGTTGACGACTCATTGTGGAAGTCTGGGCACACAGATTATGTTCATCCAACTTCTGTTTGAAAATAGTAGCTAGTTATTCCAAATATATTTTTCCTGGAAACTGCGGTTAGAGGAGGATTCTTCTTCTGGAGCTCAAATGTTGCTGGGAGAGTGTTTACTGTAGCCTCTCGTGGCTGGAAGGGCATGAGAAACGTCAGCTAGCGTGTATTGTCTTCACCCAATTATTCTGTATTGAAAATCCTCCAGAAACTAATATTCACATTTAGAATGAGGCCTCCTGTTTGTCTGGAAAGGCAAGAGGAAAATCCTTTGAAACACCACGTAGTTGGCTGCAAGTGAACACTTTAAAAAGTACCAGTGGAAGCGTCATTACTATTAATGCTTGCTCACTGGTTCTTTTAAAGGGGTTCAGGCTGGAGACATGCTGTTTCTGTTACACTGATGCTTTGTGTAGCGTTACACAACGATGGATAATTCTCTACAGGCGCGTTGGCACATTGTGTGTGTGCGCACACACACAAACACACACGAATACATGGACACACACGCCACTGGCCGCCTGGCTCGGAGTCTTTGTTTCGGTTATTGTTGAGCTAGATTACAGAGATCATGGGCTTCCCTCGGGGATGTGAACTATTACATACAGATAAAGCAACCAATGTTCACTTGAGCCCTCCATTCCAGAGCAGGTAAACAGACTCTGGGTTTGATGTCATGCCTAAAGAAGAGGGGGGAAATAAGTTCTAGAGGAGGGCTCCGCCATTCGAGAATTAGCATAAACAAAGTAGGACTTCAAAAATATTTAAGGGTTCGTAACTTAATAGATCCCCGAGGGGAAATTGCTGGTGTTACGCAGTCATCAGATAATGCAACACAGGACGAATTATAATCCTTTTTTTAATTCCTTGTCTAAGAGTTAAATTTTTCTAAGATATCTCCTCTACGTTTCACTCCTAACCTGTCCTATGTAATCTTTAGTTAAGTGGAACTTAACTTTGTTAGAGACCAGCATAGCAATATACCGATAGTTACTTTCCCCTCTTCCTCCATCACAGCAGGTTTCCCACCCACAACCCAAGCTGCTTGAATAAAGATGGATTCAAGTTTAAGTTCCTATATGCATCACAATATGGTAACATACTGTACACATAGAGCTTCAATATAACCGTTATATAAGACAGCTATATAACAATATATACACTCGATCACGCAACATTTTATGGAGTTGGGTACACAGGAGGAGAGAAACTGAGACAATGAAAAACACAAAAAACGGAAATAAAACAAAACAACGGCAACAATGATTACAACAAAATGACAAAGTTCTGGATGGCCCACTGCTTGATTGCATCAGGAGTTTGTGTTCATGCCATGGGACCAGACCAGAACAGTCCCAAAAATAAAAAAGTAAGAGAAAGTGGTGAGCTTCAGTCAATTTAGGGGCACGGTTTTTGGTCTTTTAAAGTATGATATCATAGAATCCCAAGTAGAGCGAAGGTTTTTGGTTGGTTCCCTAATTAGTATTTAATCTTTTCCAACCTGAGGAAAAGCATGCAAAGCAAAGGTCGTTTAGCAGATTCCTGGTCTAACATATCTTTATTCTTGCTATAAGAGAGGCAAAATAAATTTGATCGTTTTTTTGATCGCAAAATTATTACCGCCACTTCTTCAGAATTTTATGAAATGTCATTAAGTCGAATCTGCTCTCTCTACACTTCGAGGTTGAGCAGCTCAGCTAGTACAGTGACGTGTGCTCAATCACTCGCGCCAAGTAACCAAATAATCATACGGCACGAGTAGACCTACAGTATTTTCTCCAAAAACATGGCAGAAGATAGGATTATACCAGGGAACAAGAAAAAAGGTAGATTCAACAAGCTAACATAACTTAGATTTTACAGTTTAATGGACGATGGATGGAGCATTCGTAATGTGTGCCTATTCTCTAATGATGTTCATTCATAGCCTGAAGGCCAACTAATTATAAAAATGTATCCTGAAATAATGTTCTAGCTAACGTTAGCAAACTCCTAATACTGATAACGTTACTTCAACAAACAGATAATTGCCAACAAGCAGAGTTCTGTTTTTTGAGTTCTGTGACTCAATCTTTCATATTATAAACAAGATGGCTTAGACTATCTAAAGCATCAGTCTCCTGTTTCTGTCTGCAAGAACCCTAACAAATTCCTCCATATCTAGCCCAGTTGTTACGTCCTTCTCAAGAGCCAGAATGACCAAAGTTCTCTTTCTCTCACGTAGCATAGTGCGGCGGAAGAAAGTAAGGACACGAGATAAAGTGGAGAACGAGCTCTCGCATGCTGCAGATGACACTCCAATCACAAGGTGCAGTTACATATCGACGACGGAGCTCAGGAAAGGCTGCCTTAAATCCTTGTAGGTGTTGGCAAATGGTGGAAAGGTCTGCAACGACACAGGTGACTTTATTTTCGAAGATGACTTTTGCAGCCAGAGTTTCATTAGAAAGTCTGTCACTGCATGCACTACCTGACAGCTTCTGCTGTCTACCCAACATGACAACATCCAGAAACGAGGGAGATTGAGAGAGAAGGCAGTTCACTGCTTTCATTAGATCTAGGTTGCTTCTGGAGAACCTGGCTTCCATCTCTAAAATGGCTGTGTCCAAAATACAGAAAAGTGCTCTCTTCAGTGACTGGCGAGGAGTCATGGAGTCTGGGGCGTGGCCTACAGTGGACAGAACAACATTACCTGTGAGCTGTGAGCTCATTATCCTTTTTCTTTGTACTGCTGTATATATATATATATATATATATATATATATATATATTAATAAATATCACAAAAACTACAATTGTACTTAGACAATTAATTTAACAGCAGCAAATGAAATCTCATGGAGTAACTAAAACCAGGGTATTCTAATCGAAGTCACAAAGTGAGCAAACTAGGCTGATAGCCAGAGTACATGCTTACGCATATACGAAGTACGAAGTGAAACGATAGTGGTAACGCGGTCCTTGCTCCGTATACAACCTTTATATGGCCAGGCCAACCAATCAATTAAACTTTCATAAATTTTTCTGATTGGCCAAATCGACAAAAGATGAAATAAAATACTTTCAGTTATTTCTGAATTTTGGTATGAAGCCATTTGGTGGGGCGGTCGGAACATTTTGAGGGGCATTGCCCCTCCCTACCCATGGCTAGATCCGGCCCCGGTGTTAAGTGTTGAAAGTTGCTGAATAAGCAAAGGCTGCACCATCTCTACAGCATCCCCCCACCCCCACAAGAACGAATATGTTTACCATACCAGCAACATTGTGTAGCAATATTGGAACAATAGCCAGCAACCGTCAAATTGCTATGGTGCAGTTGTATTTGCTGCCAGATTAAGTCACGTAGGTTAGCTAGGCTTACCTTGAACGGGTTTTTGGGACTTAACCCACTGAGGTGGATAAACGATCGGACCTGGGACAGTTTCAGTATGAACAGGGTGCAACTGTCTTTGAGTTGGCTCTCTAAGCGGTTGGCTCTCTCTAAGTAGATCCGTGATTGACTTTTCTCTTTCAGCCATGCTTTGCTTTGCTTTGCTTTCCCGGGTCTGGTTTCTTTTTCGTTTTAAGGTCGACACTTGAATCTGAGTTGCTGCTTTGGTCTTGAAGGTGTGTGTAAGTTTGAATTTCTAGCAATAAATGTAATTTTTTATGTTTTTTACGTTTATTACATACCTCCTGGAGGATATCATTAAACCAAATGCTCAGAGAGAAGGTGCACTATATATGAGCGCCCTGGGCCCTGTATTCAGCTTTTAAAAAATCTAGGGACGCCCGCCTATCCCCAACCAATCAGGAGAGTTTTTGCAAGGAGTAAGGGCTACCTGCCTGTCAATCACTTCGCGTGCACTCTCCCCCTGCTTACAGCGTCACCCTCCAAACAAGCTTATAACAATTCGCGTCGCAGTCAAAAGTAGCAGTGATATTATGTGAACTAGTTGCAAGGCGGCTGAAGTTGTTGCATGTCGTTGCAAAAGACTTGGCTTGTCAAATCGCCAAGTGCAGATTTAGAACGTCAGGAAGTATCGTGCCAGATTTATGTCAAGAAGGTATAATTCGTTTACATGCATATGTTGGATATACTCGGCAACGTAACGTAGGTATGGTGCCAATCACAGCTAAAACGATTGTCATGCACTAGCTCATACTAATAGGGGAATAAAATTATGAAATTGTTTTTGTTATGTTAGCTAACAGTATGTCGTTACTATGGAAACGGTAATTTGTGTCTGTGATCATTGCTTTGGTGTGAACCACTAAGTTTTAGAGCGTTTACGATAAGACGTTTGGGATTCTTTTGTTTCTCACTTCGGAATCAGACATCGCTTTATGCGTTGCCTTGCTCAGGTTCATGAAGTGAAGTCAGAGCGCACATGGGCATGTGTGGGATGGGCGGGACCAAAGACTCAGGAGGTTGGCCTTTTTGCGTGTTGTGTTTCAAATGCTTGCCATTTTTCCCCCAATTCTATAGAACTACATACTGCACCTTTATCGTGAAATCAACCAATCACCATGACTGTCCCCCAACCATTCGTGTTGATTGACAATACGTCATTATGAAAATAGCCATTATGAAATAAATGACATTCGGAAAAGTACCATTTTGAAATAAATATGATAATCCAAAAAGTAACATTATGGAACAAGTAAAAAGTGCCATTTGAAAATAAAAATGCTAATTGTGAAATAAATGTATTTTGTGATTTCACAATTTATTTTCCCATTTACGTTTAATCCTGTATTTATTCATGTGATTATTTATTTAATTAATGAGCATTTATTTATTTAATTTAGGCAAATTTGTTATTCCATGGTTTTCTGCTAAATCTCGATTCTAAAAACAAATATTTAATTTGAAACTATGTATATACTTGTTTTCTCAGATTTATTTCACAAACTGGACTTAAGTGTAGAAAAGTTTAAAATTATATCTGAAAATACAAATTAAATTTTTTATTTTATTGTTTCAGACATTTATAAATCTGAGGGAAAAAACTAGATTTATATTAAATCTGGTTAAAGATTCACATGAAAATGTTAAAAAAAATTTACACTTGACACCACATATTTATTGTTTATTGTTATACATATTAGTTGTTACATTGCAATAATCATCTTAATCATACTCTTACAATACTTGTTGGAACTAAAATTTGGAAATGGTTTATATTTTTGATACTTGACAATGCATCTAGTTTTGCAGGACTGACCCTTGGCCTATGAAGGGATACAGACTATATGCCATAGAATTAAACGTGCTTTGGTGAAAACGTGCCCTTATCACCTGTTTGGACAAAGTCAAAGTCCTATGACATGACTGTGAAGGAGTGCATAAATGAGTTGAGTTGAATACCCTTGAGGGCACTCAACTTGGCCGAAGCGTTGATGCTTTGGAGGGTCCACTGAGAAACAAGCAGTTTCCTTTGTGCTGGTATTTTGTTTCATACTCAATACATTCTTACTATCCGATTAAAATAACCTGAAGTCAGCCATGTATATAGAATGACCTGTGAGTTGTAGACCACTGCATCAATCTTCCATTCAACACTCTCCCTGCAAAGTAACAGTGTTCAGTTCTATCAAAAGTTTGACCTGTGTACAGATTTAATCGTGGAAGGAGGAAGTCGGTGCTGGAAGTGAGCGCTAACTTTATGATGTGCTGACTGCCTCCCGGAGTCCGCTGTTAGTGGTGTGGTCAAAGGATTATTGGGTATTTTCAAACGGGCCTGGACGAGGAACAGTGAGACCGATCGCTATCAGAAAAGAGCCCCGCAGGGCACAAGTTAATGATGTTATTCTACTTCATGTCGGGGGAACGGCGTGTCCAACCGCCGCTCCGGTACCACCGGGGAATTACGTAAGTCATATGGAGTTTCTCAGCCGTGGAAAGTTAAGGAGCCATTGTTCTTTACCGTGCATTCCATTCATCTCTCTTCCATTTATCTTGCCCACTCATGGCTGCTGCTTCACCAACCCATTGTTGAGGTCTGCTGGAATCATCAGACTGCGAGTGTGTGTGCGTTTATGTGTTTCTGTGTGTGGCAGAACTACCAAGGTCATTGTTGCGGCTTAGTACAGAGTGAGTGGGCCTGGGGATGTGGCCCCAGGAGAGCCGTCCCACAGCCGTTTGGGCTGGACCTGGCTCTTAGGCTGTCCAGCTCAGTGGCAGAACATTCTGTGCCTGAGATCCACAGCACGCAGATGTCATATGGAAAAACTGTCTGCGTTCATGCTCTGGCACCAACACTAATATTTCAAGGTATAGAATGACAAATGTATTTAAAGTGATCCACAATATTTATGGCTACCTCGGTTAGAAAAGTAGGCATGTATAAAATCTGTTTCATTTTTGTCATGCATGTTCTTTTAGCTCGACTATTTTATTCATTCATTTCAGTCCTCTAAGTGTTATCGTTGATTCAGAAACATTTGGGGTTAGATTTGAGTGCTTTTATCAGGTGAAGACCAGAAGTCCCACACATCTGAAATGTGTGAAGGTGTAGGTTAGTAAAACACACACACACACACACACTCAGTCTATTCAATTTTGTAGACTGCTGACACTGCAGTCTGAGCACTTCACTACACCGTAAATTGTGCAGTAGTTGTGTGTTGTGGCAGTCACACTGAATTGTGCAATGTGACACATCTCTCTGTCTCTCTCTCTCTCTCCCCCTCTCTCTGTTTCTCCCTCTAACACACACAAGCACAGACACTGTCTGAACGCAGCTGAGCTAGGTATCTCCCCCCTCTCTCTCTTTCCCGGCCCTGCCCTTGTCTCTTCCTCCTCTTCACCCATTGACACCTAGTCGTAAAGGGTTGGTGCCACACTTCGCTCCTCGCTCACCACTCCTTGCTACTGACATCCTCCGATCTAGACTCCCCAAAGGTTACATGACACCACATCACACATTTATTTATGGTATCTCACATAGTGTACCTGTACCTCAAGTCGATTCCTTCTCCTGCTTCGCACCTCTTTCAATCTGGTATCCTTTCAATCCTGAGCGGGTGCCTGAAAATAAAGGGAGAGCCTGCCACCAACAAAGGACGCATTGTGCTGCTTTAACCTTCTGCTTTTCTGTACTCCACCGTGAGATAAAGGAAAAGTAGCCACCGGCTTTCAAGAAATGTCTCGCTTTCAAGGCTAGCGCTTTTGGTCTGTAGTTCAACAATGGTACCTCGAGTGTATATAAAGTGTTCCTCCTACCGTCGAGTTATAACAGGAGACGGGTTGAGAATACAAATGGGAGTTCATGTTATATTGATATACTGGGGTTTCGGAGTGGCTTTGATTTGCACCGCTTCCCACTGGCACGACACCAGCCTTGGCTCTCCACATGCAGCGGGTAAGGTGAGCCCGCGAGTGTCCCGCACTATAACATAGCACTGAGGGCGTGGACGCAGCGAGCTGTATGTCACGACTTGTTTTTCTAGGAATCCTGATCCCTTTTACAGGCTCGGACTCCAGCTCCCAGCGATGCACCTGCTGGGACATTTGATCGCACGGTCAACAAGACGGGTCCCTGCCGTCGTGGAGCGAACGGCCCCCGTGTCCTCCCAGGGCCGTTGGGGCGCCTGTGGGTGAGCAGAGTCCAGCAGACGACCCCCCCCCCCCCTCCCACCCCCTCCCCGATCTCCTCTTGTCTCCGGGAGGTTTGCATGGGGTCGAGCTAGCAGAGTTTGGCAGCTCCTGGCTTTGTGAGTGGGAATCTATGAATGTGAGGTAAATGCAATGAGAGGAATTTTGGGGTCATGTGAATCTAAAGTGCTACCTTTTTCACCATGTTCTTTATCTGTTTCAGCACATATGGGACACATTATTATTAGTTTAAAGTATAGTAACAAAATAAGACCTATATACTTGACTGACTGACGTGAGTGAAAAACATATTTTGAAGATTCTGAAAGCTTGCATTAAATATTTGGATGTTTTAGACAGTTAGAATGTAACACTATCATTCTAAACACAGCTTTGGTGCCGTTTTAAAATATCTGCACAATTATGATTATGATGGGCAAAGCAGCCAAATGTGCTGCGCTGATGGGCAAGGCAGCCAAGATGTGCTGGCCTTTTTGGGCCATTCTCCACCATAGCCAACAGGTCACAGCAGAGGCACCCGCAGTCTAGAACCATGCTCAAAAGGAACCATGACAACACCACATCCTCTGACCAGCCTGAAACACAAACAGCTGGGCCTAGTGGGGCTGGGCCAAAACCTGGTCCCACCCAGATGTCTTGAATTAGGTACTTCTGTAGCATCCCACAATGCCGCTAAAGCCGCCCTGCCTCATAAATCAACGAGTTCTACGTCCATACCAGACCATCCCATGGACGTCAGACCACAAACACTGCTGCAATCCGCTTAGACACGGTGACCAAGCAGACATGCTAACACTCCTGCAACACCCGCCTCACACTGTGTTAAAGGCCAATGGCTGGAGGGGTTTTGGAGAAAGAAGTAGAAAGAGACAGAGTTGGAAGGAGATGCCGTATGGTATGGATCTGAGGCTGACATGCAAGCAACTTATATCTAGAAAACATGTTTTTTTCCCACTTCTCTTCTCCCACCACTTCACTTCCCCCACTCTTCTCCCACTTGCTCTCTCAGAATCAGGGATATCAGACTAAAACGAAGAAGACTGACTCCTTCTTCCAGCAATAAACAAACCGCTCTTAATTAGTATGCTGTATACACTTAAAGATGTGGTTGTATGTCGGGATCAAAATGACCTATTCCGTGCTACTGCAGGCATCCAAGGATGCTGTGATGTGAATGTTTAGGCTAGTCACTGTGGCGTACGCAAGGTCGCTATTGTGGTCTGTTATGAGTTAAGCGAATATGGTTTAATCATGCCGCATAATATAAGCCTTTTGATCTGCAATAGAGGTTCTGCTGTTTTTTTAAGGCTGCACCTAGTTAGAATAAAGCTGAACTGATCTTTGAATTGTAGGATCAGGTGGGTCACTGTGGCAGTGGTGTCATGAAGACATCAAACTGAGTTATGTATAGAACTGTGCGGCCATCAAAGAGTCTGACTCAGTAGTAAGTATCAAGGTGTCAAGTTGTTGGCAATAGAATTATGTTCCTTATCTCATAACCAGCGTAATATCTCATGATATTTTATTGCTTTTGCTGGAACCTTGGCTATGGCCCAATTTAATCCAATTACAAATCGAGAGAGACAAAGAATTATTTCAAATGTTTATATGTAAATGCATTTTACTGTGTGAAGAATAAAGAAAACAATAGAATATTTATATGATACAGAGTGAATCATATAACACAATGTACAGTTTCTTTAAAATTTCTGCCCACTCGAATTTTTCACAATCACAGAAATCATCGGAGGAACATTTCCGCCCTGGCATTAGATGTAGCTACAGTATATACATATATTCAAGGGGTTCAGGGCTTTTAACACCTGTTTTTCAAAGCTGTTCAGACCGTACCGCAGGAATGCATTGCTGTGTGCATACAAAGTATACATGTATGTATGTATGAACTACCCTCCCTGTCTGCGTTCTCCCACCTCTATTGTCAATGGGTTAGGGTCACTGGATGGTGATGCACAGGCTTAGGGTTTCAAATAATACATTCACTTAACAACAAACACCCCTCTTCAAGTCATTAAGAACCGGTCTTCACCGATTGTTCAAGAAGCCAGTCTATTTTTTTTATACATTCCTTGTTCACTAAATTAGGACTTTTTGATCATAACAGTTTATATTAAACATATGGGTATTATTTGAGAGAAAATTATAAGCAGACCATTCAAAAAAAGAAAAGCAAAGTCCATATAACATCAATAACCAAGTCATTACCAGACGACGCTCGGCTTAACAATACACATCAATGGACCACAAGTTGTGTCATTGGAACTGAATGGAGGGGTTCTGTAGAGAAAACATAAAACCCCACCAATCTGAGTTGTACCAGTTTGACGAGTGAAGAATGTCTTGGGTTGCCTCTGTGGAGACGACAGAAAAATCACATGCAAGGCTTTGAGGATCGTCTGGTAGAAGACAACATGGCGATACTGAGGGAGCACTTTCCCTTCATTGAGCTTTGACTGCTGAAAATGAACAGGAACTGAAATAAGCATTTTCTACTCTTAAACTATTAAAATAAAATGTTCCTAATCCAGAAGCGAGGACATATTGCGTGTCTTGAGTACTCAGTCCTTCGTAGAGGCATTCTTTGGCCTGGTAGAACAAGCAATCTTTGGCAGAAAAATAACTATATTTTTTTCAGGACCATAATGTCACTGTTTCATACAGTACTTATCGATCTAACATAACGTATTTTAAATACTGAGGAATTTGTGACATAAATATCCTCGTTATGTGAGAAATAGATTATAAGTAGGTAGCAGGACTGAAATGACCTCAGCCAGGTAACGACGGACGAGCAGCTCTTAAAAACTCACTTCAGTTCACAGAAACACACTTTCGAACAGGACAGTCTGTGTGTATTTCTCTACCGTTGCACATCGTACGACGGTCCTTCTTTGATAAAAAAAAATCAATCCAAAAACCTTTTTTTTCTCCTGGATTTATATCAAGTACAGTCCAAACTCGTCAACTTGTCCCTTCTTGGGAATTGTCTATTGCTTCCTAATCAACTCCAGCAAATGGCAGAGACAATGAGGGGCGCATCAGACAACCAATGTTACAAAAGGTTTTACTGTCCACTGTCATCTACAGGTTGTTGACAAAAATTGTCCTGGCATCACAGTAATTCATGAGAACTTCATCGCTGTTTTATAGGTCAATATGTTCCGTTGGCCAATGTAGCTTATAGTGTTAGGGTCTTGATTGTCATGGTCAGTAGTTCAACATGAACTTGGTTTTGAGGGACTTACTCTACCCCTTAACCACCCGTGGCAATGGGCAAACGTCATTTTAGCTTAAGGAATGCTGATGCATCATTCAATCACAAAGTCAGGTACACCAACAACAGAAAATACAACGTAGTACTTCAACGTTGATAGTCAAATTTGACCTAAGTTTAAAATGTTGTAATAAGCATGGTCACCTGTAAGAGGGGCAAGTAACAGCTTTCAGCTTTCGTGTGTTTTTGAGCTGTAAGTGATTACTCAATAAATGATCACAGCATCATGAGTGTCGCACACAACATTTTTTAAGATTGACTAGGAAAGCTACCTTGGATGTTGCTTGGCTTCTCACTCTTATTCCATTTCTCTTTTATACCCTTTCACACTCACACAGACACACACACACACTCACACACCCACAGAGAGAGATAGAAAAAATGCTCCCCTCCCCCTCTGCTGACATGAAGCAGTATCCGAGGTCAGTGGGGTCAGTTTGCTGGGCGCCCTGTCCTGCTGCTTCGGGGAAAGCGGTGGACTTTGAGGTGTTTGGACAGGTGATCGCTGCGGGCAAACTTTTTCTCACAGGCAGGGCAGGAGTAGGGCTTCACTCCAGAATGAGACCGCCGATGTCTGGATAGTTCATCCGATCTGGAGAACCTGAGGAAAAACACACCCACAGTGCCCGTGAGACAATGATTTGTGCAAGCACTCCTAGAGCACGTTTAAGAAATGTTATAATGAACTTTCAAAAAGCTAAAGTAAATAAGACAAAAAAACGTTTTACCTATTATAAAATGACATGGTGTGGTTGTAAGTTAGGCTAAAAACAAATGAGGAATATGATCAAATGCGTCTTCTATAAGTTTGAACTGGCTTGATGTCCATATATGGACCAACACATGTGGCTATAAATCTATCTATTCCTGGTCTGAAGGGTGCATGACCTGTGGGGTAACCTTCTCGTGCTCCAATGGCCAGGCACTAAAGAGTTAACTGGATACTGTGTGCGCTCGCTCGAGTGTGTATTGGATGCCTGACACATTAGCAGGAACAACTCCATTGCCCATGGAGGAAATAATTAAACGGCAGTAGCGCAATGAACACCCTAGGTGAATCACTTATTCAACGCGTTGGAGCGCTGTGGCTGACAGAGTGGGGGCATGCCACAGTGTCATGGCTGTAGAAGCGCTTCCAGTTTTCTTCGGTCCAGCCTATCTGCATGTTCCATGTCTACCTCTCTGCGTCCCTCCCGTGAAGCGGGTCATACCCTGTATCTCTTTGCTCAACACCAACTCACCACTGACATGCTAAATTGCGGTCTGCACAATAGGAACGTTGAAGTGAGTGAAAGAGTGGGTGATTTTTAAGATTGTGGGTGGAGTTCAAGTATACCCAGAGGGCAGGGTGGGATAAACTTTACTCTAAACTACAGTGTGGGTAGAGAACACACACACACACACACACACACACACATACACACACACACACACACACACACACACACACACACACACACAGACACACACTGCAAGTTCTGTTCCAGCCTGTCCCTGAACTCAGCTGCACAGAGCACACAGATAACAGCTCCCTCCAGCCAAATGGAGGGTCTGTGGGTCTTGCTGCTCCGAAAAAACGAAAAATGTCTAAATATCACCTTTCCCTCCCTCTCCATTTTCTGAAGTCGCACTGTTTCCTTCTCTCCCCATCCGGCTTGCCCTGCTCCTCTCCCTCGCCCAAACGTGCGCCACTTAACGTCCCGATTCCCTCTCACTCTCTTTACATTCTGCTCTCTGCAGTCGCCTATAGGTGACGAAGTTGTAACAACGGCCCTGGGCCTCCCCATCACAACAGGTCGGACCACACGGTAGAGGACGGGGGCGGGAGGAGGGGCGGGGGGCCTGGTCCTCGCGTCACGTCAGCCCCCGCCGCCTGATGTCTCCCTGTACGTCTGGACGCGGCTACAATTCCTGCAGTGAGGGCGACGATTGGGTAAGAGCGAGGTCCCTTGCCAGTTCCCAGATGCAAGAAGGCTCTCAAGGCCACACTCTGCTGTTGTCCTTCGGTTGTATACCCAGCCAGCCAGCCAGCCAGCCTAGCGTGTGTGTGTGAACGTTGTCAGCTCAGCCTCAGCCCGGATGGGGAAACTGGGGGTAACTCAGGTCGCTGATAAGCCCTGGTCCAGAGGGACAACGGACTGCTGAGCTGTGCCAATCTCATCTTTCTTCTTCTCTCTCTCTCTCTCTCTCTCTCTCTATCTATCTATCTATCTGTCCCTCCATCTCTCTTTCCCTGCGTCGATCTCTCTATCTTGCTGTCTGTGTCTCTGAAGAACACACACATTTGTAAATGAGACTCGCCCTTGACTTGAGGTCTTCTCGTAAGCGTGTGCCCACCGCATGCTGAATGAACCCTAACACACACCTTTTTACACATCCTTGTGCAATTCCTCAGAGGTTAAAGAGTCAGGTCTAAGGTTCGGGGGCTTCAGGTTCATATCCCCAGGTTTTGAACTTTGGTCTCAGTTGACCAACACGAAGCTCGAATTCGATTTTCAATTGTTAACTCCTAGCGATGGGCAATATGTATCAAAAGGCCGACAGTGTTTAATACCTGCCCTCTGCCCGTGCGTGCGACATGGATTGAACATTAAATAGTACAGCGGGAGGCCAGTTAGACTAAAACACTGCCACCAAAACGTTGAACTTAGTTGTGAGCTGTGTGTGTGCGTGTGAGTGTGCAGACAATGAGCAAACAGTGGAACAGCAAGCCGGGCAAAGTCTACCCACTAAGACCTCTATCTAATCGGCCACTCTGCCAAGAGAGAGAGAAAAAAAGAACGGAGATAAGCAGATAGAGAGCCACTCTATGTTCAGAGCTCAAAATCATATCACTCGTGTTTGTCCTCATCGAATCCTACAGATTCAGGTAGAACTATCGAATCTGAATGCCATTAGTCCGCCAGAGGAAGTCATAAACATATTTCTAGATTTCAAAGAGGTGCTCTTGCAAATTCTTCCAGATTACAGTTCTTAATTTGGTATGACGTGACTGTGTATGTGGCTGTGTGTGTTTGTGTGCGTGTGTGTGTGTGCCAATGACTGTGTACGTGGCTGTGAGTGTGTGTGTGTGCGTGTGTGTGGCAGTGTGCGTGTACACGCTCTCACCTCCAGCCACAGCCCTGCCAGGTGCAAGCAAAGGGCTTCTCTCCAGTATGTCTCCTCAGGTGGGCCTTCAGGTGGCTGCTCTTGGTGTACATCTTGTTGCAGCCGGGGAACGTGCACTTGTGCATTTTGATAAGGTCCGCCACAGAGCTCTTCTGGAACCTGTGGCCCCCGATCAGAATCCCCGCGGTGGGGCCCATGCCCATCACATCCTCCCCGAGACCCAGCGGCTTTGCAGCGATGGGCACCGGGGCGATCCGCACAAACTTGGACGAGCAAGGGGCGCTGCCGCTGCCGAGGTTGGACTGGGACACCAGCTGGGGCACCAACGCAAAGGTCTGCCCCTGAATGTTGACCAGGAGCTGGGCTATTTTGATGTCTGAGGAGGGTGGGGCCGGAGCCTGGGTCTGGGCCTGGGGTTGTGACTGTGGCTGTGGTGTGGACACTGCTCCAGGACTGGCTTCCTGTTTGATCCGCAAGGGCTGGATCTGCAGGATCACAGGAGGCACGCTTTCACTTTCTGAGTGCTCAGTGGGTGCCGGGGTGGACCCGCCATTCTCCTTTTTGATCCCCTCTACCATGCTCAGGTGTTCATGACCGCTGCCAGCTGTATCGGTGTGGGAGTCCAGACTGTTGTCTGCAGGCGCAGCGTGTTTGGTCTCAGTGAGAGAGGCGCCGCCCGCCACGGGGACGGTCTGGTCCGGGGAGCTCTGTGCGGACGGGGGCCACTCGGCCTCGCCCTCCTCCTCCGACGCGCCTCCCTCGCTGCCCTCGTCCCGCTCCGAAGCCACTGCCATGTTCTCCTCCAGGAACTCCTCGATCTCCTCCAGGGTGGGCTGGAAGAGCAGGCCCGCCGGGTCCTCCAGCTCCTCCGGGAACACCGGGAACTCAAAGCCCTCCTCCTTGGACTGCTGCTGGAGCAAGCTCAGCCGCTGCTCCCGCCGGGACTCCCAGGACAGGCCCATGGGGAGGGGGGGAGGGGACGAGGGCGCCGCCGCCGAGGGAGCTGCGTGCGGCGAGGCCTGGGACAGCAGTAGGTCCAGGAGGCCGTCCTGGCTCTCGCCCCCGGAGCTGCTGTCGCTGCTGCTGCCGCTGCTGCTGCTGCTGCTACTGCTGCTCCGGCTACCGTAGCCGAAACCCAGGGCCTGGGACTCCGGGCTGGAGCAGGAGCGTGGGCTGGACATGTCGCTGAGGTCGTCGTCAGAGAATGACAAGGAGAGACCCTGGTAGTGGTAGAGGCCCGCGTTGGTCACCATCGTGTCCGAGGAGGCGCGCCGGTGGTGGGGGGTGGCCGGGGAGGAGGCGTAGCAACGGAAGGTCTCCTCACTGAGCAGCAGGTGGTCGACCATCCGGGGGCGGCAGACCCCTGCCTCTCAATGCTCGCAGGTTCTTTCCCCGCTAGCGTTCCAAGATCACGGCTCCTCTCTGCAAGAAGGGGAAGCATTGGGAATGTGAAAGTGTGCACTCGTCTGAGGTTAAGTGCAGCTCTTGAATACAGAATAATTATAATGAAATTAAACAATATGCTAAATTTACCTCACATCTTTTTGCATGAGGTTGGACATATAACAACACTGGTTTTCATATTTAAAGTTTGAGACCTAACTCAGTGTTGGCAATAACTACTCAGCCCTGAAAATCGAATGTGACAAAGAGTTGTAAAACCCATAGGCCTCAACACCTGCCAGACAAGAAGAAACCCCTGCCTATTCAGTTGATTTCAAGTCCAAGCCCTCCAGGCAAATTCAACCACGTGTGAAGAAAGTGGAATTTTAAGAGTGTGCAGCTTTCCTCTCAAGAGCAATGTGTCAGTCCGTGCGCAACAGGTCCTGCTCTGTTTAGAAGAGGAAAAAACGCTGTTTGTAAGGCATTTGTGTTCAGGACTGATAATGCATATCCTAAATAAAAAGGCTATATGAGGTTGCACAGATGGGAACATAAAATACATAACCATTCAATAACAGGGCCTATCTGTGATCAGCAGGGATTTTGTCGTCTATTTTTAGCCACGAGTTGGCTTGCCATAACACAGTTGCACTATTCAATTATGCAAATGTAGTGTTCAAAGTTAGTACCTTAACAATGCATTATTTACGAAAGGTTATATAACTTACTGTTATCATAATAAAAAACTCGTCTTTCAAGAAGTGGCGATGGCAACGGATAGTTTTGCGCCCCCTTCTGTAAATGTACCCTCGGTGATTTACCCTGGTAAACCCTCTACATCAGAGAAGTTTGACAGCGTGCGCTCTATTCTCACTTTGTATGACAGTGCATTGCATACATTTACCATTAACTTCTTCATAGGATTGCTTGGGAAAGTAAAGACTCGAGCATTAGGTAACTAAATTCGATGTCCTGTAATGTTCTTTGCATGCCTGTGCGAATTGAGTTACATTAGCAGCTTCGAGTTAAGCATTCAACGTCCGATTACTAACATATGTAATGGCTCACGGGGGTTGGAATAAATTTAGCCCACCTTTTGGCAACATATGGCAGTATAGCTCATGCAGTTCATTTATAACGATGACTTATACATCAGAATTTCTGCATACTGCAGTGTCACATAAATTAAAATTGCCTTTTCGAAATTGTGACGCCAACGCAATGGAGCACTTCATGCCCAGGGTGCGCACACAAAATCCATACTTTGCAGAGCATTTGCCAGGTCTATGATTGTAATAAATCAAATGACTTACCTCTCTTTATGCTGAAAATACTTCAATTATGTCACCTATTTATAATGTCTCCATTCATCGAAGTAAAAGTGGAATGGAATCGCAACGGACAAGTCTATGAGGCCAGCTCGATTCTGTTAAGAACTCCCCACACGCTCACTGTGGTACACTAATCAAGTCTTGTAGTAGGGCATGTAACGTCACGTGATTGGTGCTGTGTAGACTATAGGAGTACAATCATGGGCTGGTTTAGGAAGGCTCGTCTACTTTTCGTTTAGCAATTGGCTGAATGCTCACGTAGGCTGGGCTATGTGCTTGTAGTTTATGAGTGACGGGACTGGACTACAATTGACTTCTTCAATAAATCAAAAATATTACAATGGTACTAATGAGGGGGCATTCGTGTATTAAGAATATTTAAGAAGAATAAATATGTAAATTGATGCAAGGTATTTTGCTTAATTTGTGCAGGCTAAAATAATAATCGATGCAACCTTTTATGGTAAATTTGCTGTTTGCTCTGTATGTGTCTCTGAAACGAATGTTTTTGCTTTATGGATCAATTGCTCACTTGCTTTAGCAATGTATTCACTACACTCGTTCAGCAACTTTGGAGCTCAGGCCACACCTATCGGCAATGGTCCAAAGGTAGGTAGTGATACTAATGAATGAGAATCAGGCCAGCAGTATTCATTCAAGAGCCTCTGGTTTATTGCACGCCCTGATTAGATCTGCACATCGACAGTAATGGATTACGTTAGTTTGAATTCAACAATGATAATTACTTTTAAGTTAATATGTATGTATTTGTTTATACAGGTATACGCAACTGAGAACAGGTCTGTTTTCCAGCAGTACCCTGTTTAGTAGTAGTAGTAGTAGTAATAGACAAGTTATAACAGTTTACAATAAACATAATAGGCCATTAGTAAATAATGAAGGGCATATAATTTATTCAAAGCTGCTTAAGACAAAAAATGACAGGATGGAATAATAAATTATTGTCTGGTTAATATATTCAAAGTGCAATCATAAAGCACTTCTCCCATGGGTTTTTACAATAGCAGCCATGGGATCAGGGCAGAAAGTTGCAAGTACCCAAAGTGTTTGGGCGGGTGACCAAAATAAAACTTTAGGTGGCCCACTGAAAACCTGTAGACACATCAACACTACTGCAGACGCCGTGCCCGTGCGTGTACTGTAAACAGGAAACAGTAGTCATGGTGTGACGCAAAAGAAGCTTGTTTCCAGTTCCATGGCGCCTGTTAGCTGTGGGTGTGAGGGCCAGTTCCACTGCCTGGCATGATACTCAATTACCAGAGTTTAACATGAGGCACCAACCTAACATACCAATTACCTCTCATGGAATTGTGTATTGACAGGAAATACAACTCAACAAACCTAAGTGGGATGTTTCTCGTTCACTTAAGACAGGAAACACCAGTGTTATGCAACAGACTCGCTACACATGTAAACACAACGCTTACCCTTTCCCATTTCCCCTGTCTCCACTGACTCCTCCCCAAGGCTCTAATGCACTTACTAGACAGCTTAGTTGGCTTCCAGTTACTCTGCACAGTCTTATCCTATTGGGAGGATTACACTCCTAGCCTTTTGCCTACTTCCCCCTGGCAAATATCCCAGGAAGTAGTTTAGTGGAATTAAGTAATTCGTATGGTATTGGGATGTTGCTGTTTTTTGTTGTTGTTGTTGTTGTTGTTTTTGTCCCATGCAACGAATTAGATATTTGTTGAAAGGCTCTGTCCTAAAAAATAAAAATAAACACTGGCTTTACAATGTAAAAAAACAACATAAAACTACAGGAAACGACTGCGGTATAAAAAAATTTAAACAAATAAATGTAGAAGATCGTACGTGAATGTTAAATAAACTGGGCTCTGACCAGACACTTTGATGGGCATTGGCTAAAAAAACTATAACTAACTCTCAATCATTTTGTTTCACCTGCTGGCTTTCTGCCACTTTGTATTCATTTTGTGGACATTGTAGTCCTGTAAGCAATGTGTAAAAGGCGCTTTAATAAAAAAACCATTTAATCAATTTGCTTCTATCTCATTAAGAAACTATTGCAAGTCAATTATGTATTTGTTATGTATTTTATTATGCACTTGATAAAGACTCACCATTCACATAGACACTGCAGCAAAACAATACGTTTCCTATTAACCCATTGGGAGGTAGAGGGTTAGGTCACCCAAGTTACCCTAACCCTGTCATAAATGTTTTCACTCGCACTGAGAATAGTATTCATAATAGAAATAAACAGCAACAGCCGCAAACACATAATTGTCATCATTACTACAATGATTTATTGATTTGGTCCCAAGGGACATCTCAGCAAGGGAGGGCAAAGGGGCAGTGGCTCAAACCACTTGTCCAGCCTCCTGTGATCACACCCGATGCCCTAAAACAGAACGACTTGACTTACAGAGATCTTCACGTTTGGAGCCAGTGAGATGGTCAAATGACCAGATGATCTAAATCCAGTTGAGTCCAGACAGACTCTTGTTTTATCGTTGTGTTTGCCTGTTTGCTTAGCCTAAGAACAACATGACTGAAGTCAGAGATTACAGTGTTAAAGCACCCTCATGCACACACCCACAGTTACATGTAGATACAGTTGCAGACACTCAGACAAATGTTTGCACTGGCACTCACAACCATCCACACACACAAACACACACGCGCGCACACACACACAAACACATATACACTTAAATGCAACATCATCATCATCATCATCGTCATCCGCTTTGTCCGGGGTCGGGTCGAGGAGGTAGCAGTTCAAGCAGGGCATCCCAAACTTCCCTTTCCCGGGCCACATTAACCAGCTCTGACTGGGGGATTCCAAGGCGTTCCCAGGCCAGTGTGGAGATATAATCCCTCCACCTGGTCCTAGGTCTGCCCCGCGGCCTCCGCCCAGCTGGACGTGCCTGGAACACCTCCCTAGGGAGGCGGCCAGGTGGCATCCTTACTAGATGCCCGAACCACCTCAACTGGCTCCTTTCTACGCAAAGAAGCAGCGGCTCTACTCCGAGTCCCTCACGAATGGCTGAACTTCTCACCCTATCCCTAAGGGAGATGCCAGCCACCCTCCGGAGGAAACTCATTTCCGCCGCTTGTATCCGCGATCTCGTTCTTTCGGTCATGACCCACCCTTCATGACCATAGGTGAGAGTAGGAACAAAGATAGACCGGTAGATTGAGAGCTTTGCCTTTTGCCTTCCTAAATGCAACATGTAAAGTGTAAAGTTTTTGCGTTCATAGGCTTTGCCACAGTGTTTAAAATAGCAACATAAATAAAATCTTAGGGATTATTATAGGGTCTACTTTTGAATGACAGATGATCAATTACAATCCTTGACATGAGACTGAAGTTGCACCTTTGTCTAAATCATATTCTAAACGATGATCCAATCACATACACTCGTATCTAGATGGGAATCCACTGAATTAACCTGTTTACGTTTTACATAAAATAATAACAGCTCACTCACCATTTCCATGTCAATGTAGGAAAGCGTATCGCCCCCTATTGGAAATGTACGTAAACGCGCATTATCAATTGTGACGCCATTGTAATGCCACTCAATCTGTGATTCAAATGCGCTCACTGTCGGCCGTTGTAATTTAAAGTAATCTATGATACACTCCTGGATATTAATAAAATGTGCATAGGCTAATTAAGTTAATTAAGTTAATTAAGCTAAATCAAGTTATATTGCTTATTTAGCATTTTCCTTTGCATATCTTTATTTTCTATCTTTAGTGTAACGTCAACACCAAGGTAGCCTACTTAAATATGTATTACAACTATTTTGCAAGCAACTCGTTCTTCTACGGTTGTTCTCATTGTTAATACTTTAGTAATCAGTATTATTATTACTGTCATTACTATTATTATCATCATATTGACGTAATGTGGCAAATTGTTTTAATCATATGTAGATGAGTGAGCAAGATGTGACGGAAAATAACACAGGGTCGTCTGACGTCGTAAAAAGTTCAAACTCCCCCGAGATGGTTGAAGACAGACCACCAACTATTGACCGTAAGTGATAGCCTGGACAATTAGAGCAGTTTCATTCTGAAAATGATCTCAACAAATTTCAATGGTTGAATGTAATTAGAAATTTTTTTACCTCTTTGTAGCCGTTAATTAGGCTTATTCATAAATCGTTCGTTTTTGTACTCTACAGAAACTCAGACAACCTCTGGACAACCACTAGTTACACTGACCAATGACACAGAACATACCCTTTCAGGTGATCAGTGCCTTGACCAAATATGGGCATAGCCTCTAACTATCAATAATTAAAGTAGAAAGCTTTGGCTTTGTAAGAAAATCTGAAGTGCATTATCTTGGGACCCTTATGCTATACTTTGACACTTTAGAGTATTTTTTTTATTTGAAACAATTTGACACCTAATCCTTTCTAACACTGGTATAATCCAACAGAGGGTAGGTCCAAGGTGATTGCATCGAGGAGGAACCCCTTTTCACTCCCTACCTCCAACATCTTACTCCTCCGTAATGAAGAGGATGAGCACAGGAAACTGGTGAGGAAACGGTGCGAAACGGTGGCCTAGTGTTGGATGATAATGGCGATGTGGAGACAACCCTGCTTACTCACTCATCTACTGTATCTTTATCGAAGTACTGTATGTCTCCTTGCTTGTCTGTTTGTCTACCTACTTATCCTAGCATTCATTCATTTCCGCCTGCTATTTTCTGTGTCACCTTCCCTTCCAGGAGCGCCAAAGGCAGATGTCACTGCCCATCCACGAGAAGGTGACCTGCAGTGCTGGGATCCGGGCAAAGCAGTCGGACTTGAAGAGGGAGTTAAAGCTAAACGATTCCCCTGTCAGTCAAGCTAGAACTGACCTCAGTAAGGACCCAGAATGGAGGAGAGCTGTTGCCCACGGTGAGGGACCACTGGCTAGCTCACACACCGGTTGGCTGGCAACACAGTGCATGGTGGTCAAAAGCATGTGTCTAGCTTATATCAAACGAGCTACGGCTTCATGTACATTTTAAAAAAAGGCTTATCGAGAGATTGATCTCAAGCCTTTATGTGCTGCTGCTATGGTTAGGGGTTTCACCTAGTGAAAAGAAAGGCTGGCAAAACTAAGAGTGTCCCAAATATTTGGCCAAAGCAAAGCACGCTAGGGGTAATTCAACTTTCCAGAAGCCTAATGTAAGCCAAGTCTAAGTGCTATGCTCAGAACACATGATAGATGATGTTTACGGCAACATATTTTGTTCGTCATCGAAGCCCAGGGGTAGGAAGGTAAGTGTCATTTTACAGCTTCAGGAGGCCCAGTGTGTTCTTGGTTTTAGTTTTTTTTTTTTTTTTGGAGGTTCAATCAATAGCAGATGTTTGAGCTTCTTCTGTGTTCCAGAACACGGTCTCGTCCACCAGAATGTGCCTTTAAGCTTTGGCGCTGCTTCCTTGCACTCCTAACAAATACTGATCCATGCTAATTAGGGAGAGGACAAGGCTTTCCTTTTATCCAGAGAATAAATGGCAGTATTGTGTGACCCTTCATTGCCGCCTCTTAAACAGGGAATTAATGGGGTTTTCACTGCTGTCAACTGACGATTGAGATGAAGGGCTTCCAAACGGATACATTGTTTCGATTTTATTGGACATGATCTATCATTGGTTTTTATTTGAACATTTATTTATCACTCTCATGAGAATCTATTTAAATAATGTCCTTTGTTTCTCTTTTAGCTGCCAATCATGACAGTGTATCTGATTACGTCTCAAAGAGGAGAGAGATGTTTCTGATGGAGGTGAGAGTGACCCTTATGAAAAGCAAATACAGTATAAAATATATAATTATTAATATAATATAATTCTGTTATGTGTATAAAAGGTTTCATAGAGAATTATGTGTGGGTTGTCATACAGTGTCGGCCAGTTATGTAGATCGTGAGCCTTCATCAAAGTCTGCTGTTGTTTACAGAAAACTTTTTTCCTTCAGAACCTTCATTTGTACAAGCAAAGAAAACAGTGTAACTGATTGAAATCTCATTACCCAAGTCACATTCTGCATGTACCACTTTGACCACATCAAGTGACCAATGTACTTGTTTTCTATGCGATACAGAATTTCTACAACCGTCACGTAAAAACCTAACAGTGCACTTGTAGAAGTTAACAACAGTAAGTCACTGCGCCGCGTGCCACTCGTTTATGACTCTTTTCACGACACTTCTCAGCTGAGAGTTAATAACAACAACAAGTGGTTTTATGAAGCCAGTCGGAGATGAGGTAAGTGGAAAAACAGAAAGCCTTCATTGTTGTTACTGGTAACACGGCAGCGCAGGCTCACAGTTAGACGTCGTGTGTGTTTCCCTGTTTCGCTTGAAGGCTCCCTTTTATATTTGCCCAAAGTTTCCCTGAGCTAAGCCTCTCTGACCTATTACCTAAAGTCCTACAAGCCCGGGTTTGTTCGAATCCCTTTAAAAAGCGTATGTTTTGCCCAGATGTGTTCCTCGCGTCTTTCCACAGCCTCATAAAACAATTTTGAAGGGGGAAAAAAACACACTGGTAATGACATCAGGATATGCTTGTTGTTGTCTAACGCCAGTCCTTTGAGAGGGGGTGGCGTGGTGTTGGCATACAGAGGAATTAAAGGAGAGAGAGAGCGAGAGATGGCGGGGGGGCGTCAGTAATTAAAACACCTTCAGCCTAGCCTGAGTCTAGCAGATGAACAGCCTCAGTCGGTGGGTGTGTAGCTGCATGGCTAAAAGCCCTTCCCAACAGCGTCACATTTCACCCGCGTACAGCTCTCGTTAACCATGCTTACTCTTTCTCTGCCGGTCTCTCTCTCTCTCTCTCTTTCTCTCTCTCTCTCTCTCTCTCTCTCTCTCTCTCTCTCTCTCTCTCTCTCTCTCTCTATCGAATGACGCCTTCATGCCCACTTGTGCACTTTCTCCCCAGGTTTCCTCTGTGTGGTTCTTTCTCCCACATGGAGTTTCAGTGAAGCTTGAAATGGTGTTGAAGCTGACAGGAGACACCAGCTTTGGAAAACTAAATGTGTTCTGTCGTCCTTCACAATAAATAATGTTATCTTATTTTAAGGCTGTTCAGAGGCCTTGAACAGGAGTCTGGTTTAAAGTTACGTACTTCATAAGTCAAAGGGGGTCCACATACTGTATGTTCTGGCCAAAGATCTGTCCATTATAATTTTGCTGACTGTAAGGACAGAAATAGGAAATATCTTCAAAGACAACCGTCATTGGTATGCATTGGGTTATCCTTCGCTAAAAAAGTAATCACTTAATGAAAACATGAAAATTGGGGATACTTTGGCAAAAAAGACAAACCCACATGGCACAAGGAGGGTTGCTGTCTATCCCCCCCCAACCCCCCCCCCAACCCTTCCATACCACTCCCCAGAAAAACCCTCTCCCCTGGGTCTGTGTTCCCTTCAGTACTGTCTGACAGTGAAGCGTGAGGTGATCCACGGCCTGACCGAGACGGCCGCCAAGGAGGACCGGAGGTTGCAGAAGGCCGAGAGGTTCCTGGAGGAGGACGTCACCACCTTTGACGCGTTCCTCAAGGAGAACGACATGAACTCCGTCCACGCCATCAAAGTGTGAGCGGGCGCGCGCACACACTCCTCGGAGCACCCTTATGACCGTCCAAGTGTTTTCCGCTCACAGCTGTTTATACTTTTGTACTGAATGTGTTTAACTGAACATTCGAAGTTATGAGTGCAGAAGGCCTTCCTTGGACGTTTGTCAGCTCTATAGGGTTTTGAATCATCCCTGTTACTCTGATCTAAAGCTCAAATGCCTTAAAACTCCAAGACACTGTTATTATGTTGTTGAGGTAATGCTGATCATGATCCTAACCAGAGCTGAACATGAGACCAAAGCCAAACTGGAGAAGGTCGCGGAAATCAAGCGGCTCTCAGGCAAGATGGTGGCGGTGAAAAGGTGGGTGTGGCCTGTTCGTGTAATCGCGCGCCTGGTTACCTTTATGCACACTGGCCAGCGGTGTAACTGCCTCGCTGACACCCTCGCTGCCTTTCTGGTCCACGCAGCGAGATCTCCAAGAAGGAGGAGATCCTTAAGGAGTACAGCATGTACCATGACTTCCTGCTAAAGCTGTCCCCCCCGGAGTGGCAGCAGAGGCAGAGGGAGCGCAGCGGGAAGGCGAGGCAGATCGAGGCCGCCCTCAAGGAGGAGAAGGAGCGAGAGCAGCCGGAGGAGAAGGAGAAACCAAGCACCAAGACTGGCCGAAGTGTGTACTTTGAACGCAGACACGTGAATTTGACAAAAGTTGACATACCTTTTCTTTTATTTTTTTGTACTTTGAACTTTTTTTTTTATATATATATTTAATACTAGCAAATGTAGCATCTATACTTAAAATATAAGCTAGAATAAAAAACAACCCCTGCCACTAAATTAGAGTGCGTTATATAGCCTAACATAAAATGCATAATAAATTAAAATCTGGTGTGAACCAAGAAACGAACGGACCTGTTGAAAAAAAATACTCTCATTCGTGAATTTAGCCAAAGGGATAAATAAACAGGGATAAACCCCCCCCCCCGTGTTGAAGCCTCCCGTCCACCGTGACCTTCCTCTTTGCCCTGCCAGGTCGAGAGAACCTTTCCAAAGACAGGGAGATGACCGCTGGCAATGACCCCAGGCCTCTCCGGGTCAGCATGTGAGTCCACCCCGCCACATTGGGCTGTGACCTCAACACCTTTGGGCTGGTACAATATGGGAGGGGATTTCAGCGCAAAGGGATAGGACAGCAACAGCACAATGATTTGAACCAAAAA
>JAPMUY010006934.1:180000-192500 GCA_026901105.3 Galaxias olidus | reverse complement strand
TTAGCTGCTCATCTCAATGCAGTTCTCATGATCAGTGAAGCACAATCCATAATTGAGTCATCTTTAGTTGGCTAGTATACACAAATAATTTCCTTCTTTTTAGAAACAGACATTCAAAGAGAACATTCATTCTTTCCAACAAAATGATCACATTGACAGAAATTAATATCTTATCTTCCATGACGTCAATCCTTTCAAATAACCAATGTCAATCTTTAGCCATTTGGACATTTACAATAAAGAAATCTCATTAATTTTGTGACCTATTCACACACAAGCAACTCTGAAATAAAAATGACTGTGACGTTGAATAGATAAAACAAAACAAAAAAAAACAAGATCTGTGGTTACACAAGCTCAGATGCATATTACTGTTGTAGAGATGTTCATCTCCATGTTGGCAGTTTGTTTTGACAGCGTCTGACTCAACACTAACAACACATCACACCATCGTAAACTGAACGCACAAAGACTAATTGAAATATTCACATTTCCAGCATGCAGACTCTTGTTATTGTACCAGGTGCATTGAGGGTACAGCACATACAGAAATAAATACTTATTTACAGAACACTAGAGACAAAGGACAGTGGATACATGATAGAGAGAGAAAAAGAGAGGGAGATAGATAGATAGATAGATAGATAGATAGATAGATAGATAGATGGATAGATGGATAGATAGATTGACCAACCGACAGACTGACTGACAGACATATACTAGATGGATAGACAGAACTTTATTGCTCTCAATGGAAATTGCAGGTGTTACAGCAGCCAACACATTATATTATCACTGAAATAAACACTGAGGTTGAAAGAACGGACATGGAATCTAAAAGAACCTAGTCGAAGGAGATCTTCTGGTCAGAGTTACCGGTTCTAAGATGATTGCTTTTCACTGGATGTGCTTTTATCATTGAAGATGTTGGTACGGATAGCTGCCAGCTGGAACCCCTTTTAATACATGTGAACCATCAAAACAGTACAGCTTCATTTGCGGTGGTTTGTCTGGCTTAAAATGGAACAATTGAATGGCCATGACAAGGTATGCAATCTAGGTAATGTTTTGCATGTGATTATTCCTAAAGCAAACAAATGGATGTAACTTATTTTCTATACTGAGGAAGTGCCAGTTACCAAAATTGAGCGATGCATTCAGGTTCAGCTAATAAGTGCTGTGATGTAATTTATGAGGATTATGACACCACAAAAGTCACAACAAATACCCACCTACAGTATCCTATGACCTCCTACACATGTGTGAAAGATTCTACCTGGTTTTGGGTTTGGGATCGTTTAGTGTTCGCATAATTGTTACATAATATCAATCCCAACTTTCAAGGCATAAACCCTCTTTCATGTCCATTTATTTTGCTCCCGTTCCCTGTTTTTCCGTCATCCATTAAACATACACACACAAAAAGAACACTGCACTCCAACCAGTTCATCTCACCTGTCAATGACTGTATTCCCCTGTTCTCTCATCCTCCATCTTGATCACCTCATGCCTCTTCCATTTATCTGTCCCTGTTACCTCTCCACTCCACCTGTCCTCTAACCCCTCCTCCTCCTCCTCTCTCTCTCTCTCTCCCTCCCTCTCCCTCGCTCCCCCCCTCTGCCCTCCCTGCCTTCTCACGTCTCCACCCAGCAGGGGAGGCAGAGAGACTGGCATTTCTGTGCCGGCAGGGGAGGTATCTGCACCCAGCCGTAGCCCACGCTGGGCAGGGGAGGGTGGGTGTTGGTGTGTGTGTGTGTGTGTGTGTGTGTGTGTGTGCGCTCTGTGTTTGAGTGTGAGAGAGATGGGCCGTAATGAACATGTGCCCCGGCCCCCCCACCCCCCCCCCCTCCCCTCCTCCCCTCTGACCTGTCAACAGATTTGCTTCTCACCGCAGGAAAGTAAAAGAGCAATCCCCTGGCTGGAGTTGAAGAACGTCCAAAAGAAGACATCGACTCACAGTCATTCCAGCGGTCATGTACGTCGCACATTCGATCGCACCATCAGTCTGGCCCTTTCGCGTTTGAAACGGGAAGTGAGGACCTGCGCTGACCTAGCGGAACACGCCGGCACACAAAAAGAAACCCACGAGCACGACACAACAAGTAGACGGTGTGACATTGGTTTGCTTCCGTCCGCCGTGGGGAAGCAGAGTGTTTGTCCTCCCGTAGAAATGGGCTGTCCCACGCTGTGAGGGGGGGGTGCCGGAGGGGGACGGGGACGCGGTGAAAGGGACTGTCGGCTTGTTTACCCGTTCGTTAGCTCCCCCATCGATGCCGACGCTCCTCGGATCCTGTCAATGTCAATACGGCGCGTTAAAAGATGGGAGCCCTCTTTTCACCTGGGTCTGGATCAATACCGTTCATTTGCCATCTTTTATTTCACCCTTGGTACGTGCGTGTGTGTGTGTGTGTGTGTGTATACGTTTTGTGTGTAAATATGTGTATCTGTCTGTCTTTGTGTGTGTATATGTGCGTATCTGTCTGTCTCTGTGTGTGTATATCTGTGTGTGTGTGTGTGTGTGTGTGTGTATCTCTCTGTGTGTTGTGTGTGTGTGTGTGTGTGTGTGTGTGTGTGGGTGTGTGCATCTCTCTTGTGCTGTGTGTTGTGACGGTTAGGATTACAGAGAGCGGATGCAGTGGGCGGTGGTGGTGGTGGTGGAGGGGGGGGATGCAAACACGGGGGTGGGGGGGGGTGTGACGGAGGGCTGGCGGCTGGCCCCGGCAGAGGCCCGTCAGATGTGTCTGTGGAGCTGGGGCACAGGGGAGGAGGAGGAGGAGGAGGTGACGGCGGGCCGCGGCTCAATCCCCCGGCTCTTCATGAAGGACAGCAGCTGCTCAGGGATCTCGGCCAGCACGTCTTTGGCCAGCCGGGCCATGCTCAGGACCTGGTTCCCCGAGCGGTCGATGTAGTCCCTGAACGGGACAAACTGAAGACGAGACCGCGAGAGACCGAGGATGAGGGGGAGATCGTTTTGGACCGTGGAAACGGCTAAAGTTGCCCACTTAAAGCACACATGGTTTGAGCCTTATGTAAGTGTGTGTGTGTGTGTGTGTGTGTGTGTCAGCAGCTCCGTACCTGCACTATGTCCCTCTCAGCAAAACGTCCCCGAGAAGACACTCTGACCTCGTCTCCGTCCAACTCCTCCATCGCTAAACATAGAGAGAAAAGAAGAGAAAAGAAAAGAAAAAAGAAAAAGAAGAGAAAAAGAAAACGACACGGAGGATTAAAAACCCCTCCCCTAATGACAGAGACTCACAGAGATCTGAGCAGAGGGACGCCGACCGCTTCCAGACGCTCCCTCTTTGTGGAGCTCCACGTCTCGACTTCCCCCTGCCAGGGCAGGGCGCGCTCTCTCTCGGCAGACAATCGTGTCAAATCTGTCCCAAGGCCCCGCTAAGCACTCCGCTCCCGGCTCTCCTGCAGGGCCGCTGAACGCGCGGGCTTCTTTTTGGCGAGGCTTAGGGACCAAACCCCGAGTCCCTCCGGCTGTCTGCCGGGCGTGGCCGGGCGCGGCGGTGGACCACCTCGCCACAGCGGAACCCAGACAGACGTCGTGTGGATCTCGCCGAGCGTTCCGAGAAGCGCGCAGCACAGACGGTGAGTGAACGGACGAGGCAGCACAGACAACCCTACACAGACGGTGTAGACAGTGGCCGAGTGAACGGACGAGGCAGCACAGACAACCCTACACAGACGGTGTAGACAGTGGCCGAGTGAACGGACGTCAGAACATGCTTTGACACAGCCGTCGTTGCAGGTTTATGAACAGTACTCATGTTAGATTATTCACGTTTAGTTCACGGTGGCGCACAATGAAGCGTGCGCCCGTACCCGTGTCAGGAGCAATGAATCGTGCGCCGTTGACCTCCAGAGTACACAGAGCCCAGAACACCACCACAGGGAGAGGGGGCCCTCAGTCGGTAACCGTGGTTTTGGACTCTCCGACCTCTCAGGCATGCGAGTCCGCTTTACAACGCTCGCTATTCCGTTGCTTAACCAAGGGAAATATGGTAGCAGATTTTACCCACCAGCCCACACACACACACACACACACACACACACACACACCCACGCACACACAATCACGTACACCGTTATCCCAATGCGCCCTCTTTCAATCCGCGCTGAGCCCCCACAGTTCCCTCTCAGCGGCCATTGATCCGTGGTCTCTGAGAGGCTGTGGTCACTTGACCGTCTGATTGCTCCACAGGAGGAGCGGCGGACGGAGGCAGGACCGCTGCAGCGACGGCTGAGCCACACACACCCTGATGTGGCCCGTTGTCTCCCTACGGGTGGGCAGCGACACAACTCTCCCAAATACAAGGTGGTCAGATATTGCTCTTGCGTGCCACAGTGCCAGCAGACAGAGACTCGCTGACACAGGACATGTTTATCATGTGAGCCTGGATTGAATAGGGCACAACACACCAACACAACACACAAACAAATGTATGGGGGCCTTGAGAGAAACCCGAGGGATGAACAAGGTGTGTACTCACCATCGAACTCCGCAGGTCCCACTCCGACAATGATGATTGACATGGGCAGAGCTGCTGCCTGCGGGAGGTAGATAGGGTTATGGGTAAAGCAGTTTTCTAGACAAAAACCACAGCCGGAGAACGACAAGCACGTAAGGTTGACCATCTGTGGTCGCTTCACAGATGCCAGTGTCCTTGGTCTCAGGCCAAGTTTGGAGATTTGCTCAGTGTGGCATGACAGAGGTTCAACACCACTTTATAAAAACCAAATGGTGTAGAGGTAACAACGCCAATCCTTAGCAATTAGGTCGTTGAGGGTGTGTGTGTGTGTGTGTGTGTGTGTGTGTGTGTGTGTGTGTGTGTGTGTGTGTGGTGCTCACGTTGACCACGGCCTCCCTCGTCTGCACCATGTCAGATATGACTCCGTCCGTGATCATCAGCAGAACAAAGTACTGAGAGCCATCCGTGATTTCTGCTGCCGACCTAGTGGACCACACACACACACACACACACACACACACACACACACACACACACACACACACGTCAGAACGTACAAAACGTGGGAGGTTGCTTTTACGAGGTAAATGGAGGTGCCGCATGGTGTCCCTTGACCCTAAGACCCAGACAGCACAACCCCTGTCTCAAAACCCATCTCGTCAGTTCACAGTGTGAGGAGCTTCTCCTAACCGCACGGCACCATTCAGCCCTTCTTCAGCGGAGTCAAAAGAATCCTCATATCAATGTGTGTGTGTGTGTGTGTGTCCAATCGTCTCTGTGTCCTTCAACTGTTGGGTGTGCTCTATTTGATGGCAGAGGACAAGTCATAATAGCGTTGAATGAACGGTCGAACCTGACTGAACGCAACATCGATCCGTCTTCCAGCCACTGAGACGTGCGTGTTGGTGTGCGCGTGTTGGTGTGTGTGTGTCCCGACACTAGCTCTACCCAGATGGCGAGAGCAATCCGTCCTCCTCAAGAAACACAGGGTGTGTATCCGCTGAGGGCTCCAAGGACTAGTTAAGGACACACGCGCTTGAGCGTCTGGCCGAAGCCAGGTTTCGCCCGCTGACACGAGGGGGGCCACGCCGCGGGGCCGGGCTCTCGCCGAGGGCCAAAGAGGTCGGCACCGAGGTGCGACACGGAGCCCATCGTTATGCCTCTCTGCGACACACCGACAGCTGAGGGAGCGGCCTTGACCCCTCTCGGCGCATGGGATTAAAGAGCACCGCTGTTTCCCTCTCTCCCCCGTTTGGAGCATAGCCCACGAGGAAAACCGAACGCCCACGCGGGCGCTCTCGATGGGTGTGGACTCAGAGGCTAGTGTAGCATACGCAGAGTACAATGACCGCCGTGAGCCGGCTACCGCTCTGAATCAAAGACGCCCCGAGACGGTTGCTAAGGCGCGTCGCTATAGCTGCTGCCGCGTGTTCTGGAGCTCGCCATCCATTTTGATATGGCATCGACCGGCGTTCTCTGCAGTGCTGTCTTCTACACTCGGCTTCCAGGCGCGCGGGATAGCCTCGCGCTGGGTTTGGTTTCGTGTCAGCCCCGGGCCCCTGGACGGGTCGTCCCTGTGTGTGGTGGCGCGACCTACCGGGCCACCTGGCTGATGACGGGGGCGAAGTTGGTGGGTCCGTAGAGCTGCACCGTCCTCAGGCTCTCGAAGTAGCTCTCCAGCACGCCCTCGATGCCCACGCAGTTCACGTTGTCACTGTCGCCGCTCTGCGGGGTGGGAAGGAGGGGGGGGGGGGGGGGGCAGACGACACGGCTTTGCCACGGCTCTTTTTCAAACACACCAATATGTTGACCGTTGCGTTTCAAGACGTGACCCTGACTGGACTAATACTATTCACTAGGCCATTCGATTCTGTTGGGGAGTGAATGACTGTGACCTTCGGGGGATCATGAGGATTCATAAGCCACGTTAAAGGAGCTCGTGACAATAACAAAAAAATCCATAACGTAATTCAAATGTATATTATCCACTAGCACCTCCATTGGTCCAACATGCCGGTAGTAGTGTGTGTGGGTGTGTGGGTGTGTGTGTGTGTGCGTGTGTGTGGAGGGTTCTTCTATTGGCAGGTCAAACAAATATTGAGGGGGTGCAGGTGGGGGGGAGCTTGGTTGGCTTGACAACAGCAACCTGTGCAGCCCCCCTGATTGGGTGCAGCCCCTCGAGAGGAGGATGTGAGCGGACGCCTGGAAGTTCCTGCTGAGCCCAGAAATCAGCCAGCACCGGATTGCGTGCGGCCAGCTGTTGCCGCGGCGATACCTCCTCATTCAAGCCACACCCAGCCAGTACATATTAGATACCATGGCGTGCATGTTTGTGTATGTGTGTGTGTCTGAGGGAGAGAGCGAGTGAGAGAGCGCTCTAGTGTATCTGTGTATCGACCTGCACGTGCGCGTTTGTGTGCGCATCTGTGTGTGTGTGTGTGTGTGTGTTGGTCTTGGTGTGTGGTTTAAAGACCGAGTGCCTCACCAGTGGGAAGGCGTGGGAGATCTTGCCGTCGGGGGGCAGCTTAGCGCCGAAACCGTAGGCAGGGAAGAGCTTGTCGCTGTCGTAGTCCTGGATAATCTCCCCCACTGCCTTCAGGGCCATGGCATAGGCGTTCATCTGGTAGGGACTCATATAGTGGAGGGACGTGGGCTGGGCTGGGCTACCTGGTAGGGAGGCCCACACACAGACACACTCCACTGGGTCACCGAGTGGCAGAGCACCGGAGAGGAGCAAATGCATGAGCACGTGCGTCATCCGATTCACCTCTGGCCTGTCAATGACTTACCGTTGGAGGCCATCCGATTCACCTCTGGCCTGTCAATGACTTACCATTGGAGGCCATCCGATTCACCTCTGGCCTGTCAATGACTTACCGTTGGAGGCCATCCGATTCACCTCTGGCAATGACTTACCGTTGGAGGCCATCCGATTCACCTCTGGCCTGTCAATGACTTACCGTTGGAGGCCATCCGATTCACCTCTGGCCTGTCAATGACTTACCGTTGGAGGCCATCCGATTCACCTCTGGCCTGTCAATGACTTACCGTTGGAGGCCATCCGATTCACCTCTGGCCTGTCAATGACTTACCGTTGGAGGCCGTGAAATCAATGGCCACGGTGAAGTTCAGTTGTGTCCTGAGGGTGAGACCCAACAGAAAATGATATTGCCACCAAGCACAGCACTCTATACAGTAATCTTCATGAATTATGTATGTTTCCAAGACAGGAGGTTAGAATGAGTTAATCACGTTATTGCTAGCTGGGTGAACTCTTCTTAAGTGGCTAATGGACTAGAGAAATATGAAGCAAGATCTCTTAATGAACTGTGTAAGTCAATTATTTCCATATGAAAATCCTTGTATGAGTTTTTTGAGTTTTGTTAACTCAACAAACACACACACACACACACGCTCACACACACTCACAAACAGACACACACAAGCAAACACACTCACAAAGAAACACACAGTCACACACACAGCCAGTGGGATGTGTCTCATTTATTTTAGAGGATAATACATTTAACACTCACCCTCCGCGAATGAAATCCACAAACGTATACTCTGATTCTACTTTGAAGGACAGCAAGGTTACCTGGTGATATGAAAGTGAGGGAGAGACAGACGAAGGAGGAGGTGTGTATGTGTGTGTGTGTGTGTGTGTGGGGGGGGGGGGGGGGGGATGGAGAGAAAAAGACAGGGAAATTAATGCGAGACAAAATGAGGGGAAAAAACGATTGGTGATAAAAAGTAAACGATGAGAAAGAAGAAAATGAGGGTGAGATATGGTAGAAGCAGGGCTCACAGTGCCAGAGTTGACGTATTTCTTCTTCTTGCCTTTCTTCTTGGGATGTAAGACCTGTTTCCCGGGGAAAACAGAAATGGGAATAAGAAAATGACTCGCTTACTCACATGAACACCTAGGTGACGTGTGTATGACTGTGAGGAGTGGACAGAATCATTAGGCATTGGAAGTGCCGCATAGCCAATGTTACTTTGAAATTTTCCCTCCTTTACTACTTAGCACCCCCCCAAAAAAAAAGTTATGTGAGACAATAAATAAAGGAATGCATGAACAAATCAGTCAAACAGAAATCATTCCTCTAACGATGAACGAACGCCTGGCTGTGATGGTACACGTAAACAGGGCACGATGAAGCCAGAAGGTGGTGGGAACAATTGAACCGTGTACATCGTGAACATGCAGGTGGTGTACACACTCTAAATCCTCGGAGGCAGAGGTGGGCAAACTGCAATAGACACTGATGATACAAATGGAATGAATGACAAAATGGCCAAGCAAGCGGTTGAACAAACGAGCGGAGAGCGACATTGCAGGAAGAGGACGTCACCTCGTACACGGTGAACTGGTTCTGTCCTCGAGACAGCTCCCGGTAACTTGTGGTGAACTCTCCGATAAAATCGTGGCTGCAGAGAAAGACATGCCACAAACGAACCTGAACGAAACATTTCTAGGGCCGATTACACTTTCCGTAGTTTGCCGGAGTTGAATGGGAAAGGTGCGTGCGCCGAGGAGTAATGAACTGCAGTCATTAGCTACTGGGGTTACAGGTGAGGAGAGGAGGAGGTTACCTGCCGTCTCTGTCCCAGTCGAAGACGTCCACTTTGACCGTTCTACAGAGGGGAGATCAAAATTAACACATGAGACCGTGCGGCTTTTGTTTCTCCGCAAACCTATGAATACCTACCATATTCAAAAGATTAAACAATGCTAAAAAAAACGAATACGAGCGATGAATATAAATGCAGGACGGAAGCTGGAGAGCCAATTCCAATGTTGTTCTGATGTTTCACATTTTCAGCTGCTCCCCTGGTATTAGACAATCACAGCTAAACCGTCCGCGTTGACGGTGATTGCGAATGGTGCCTAGAGCTCGAAATAGCAATAAGTAAAGAGGTATTGGATGTTAATTATGAAAAAAATAAAATGATTATGTCCTGTCAAAACAAACCCTGGCCCTGGAAACAGAATGGTCTGCTGCCAATCACTTCAGTTTCAATACGTGATGAATAATTAGAGGAAATTGCGCAGCAAGTTGCACCGACATTGACCGTTTTTTTGTGGAGACTCAGTGACAGTGAACAAATTAAAAAGCCTATTATAAAGCCCTCAACTCTATACTAATGTAGTTGCTAGTGAGTTTTTATTCCGGCGCATGCTAGAAATATCATTTGACGTTCTGCTATGACACACAAGCTCAATAATAACCCCCCCCCCCCCCCCCCCCAAAAAAAGTGTGAGGTGAATTTAAAATGAATGGTTTAGTGTAGCACAGTGGCTCGGTGGTTAGCACCTCACAACAAGAAGGTACTGGGTTCAATCCCCACCTGACCCAAGGGCGTTTCTGTGTGGAGTTTGCATGTTCTCCCCGTGTTCGCGTGGGTTTCCTCCGGGTACTCCGGTTTCCTCCCACAGTCCAAAAACATGCAGGTTAATTGGTGACTCTAAATTGCCCGTAGGTGTGAATGTGAGTGTGAGTTGTTGTCTGTCCCTGTATGTCGGCCCTGTGATAGACTGGCGACCTATCCAGGGTGTACCCCTACCCTCTGGATAGGCTCCAGCCCCCCCGTGACCCTGTACAGGATAAGCGGTAAAGTTAATGGATGGATGGATGGTTTAGTGTGTGTGTGTGTGTGTGTGTGGGGACACGGGTTGTCCGGGTAGCGTTAAAACCACAACCAGGCCACGCCGCTGACATCACTGCGTGAATTCACAGAGTCAGTCTCAATAACACCAGGGCTGGCCTCTGGGACACCACGACCGACTGCTGGCATTATTCTGACCGCCCCGGCAACACGTGAAGTCATTGGATCGCAGGCTTTGCCATTGGTCCAACCTCCAGTATTCTTTTTCTCTTACTTGATGTTCCCCCCCATTGAAAAATGCTCTCCGTGCTGTTTTCCCTTTCATGTGGGCCAGTGCTGACCTGTCAAAGTCTCCGTTGCACAGCGCCCGCACTGGGATGGTGAAGGGCTGCCACACGGGGTTCAGGGTGTTCTTCACCACCTCCGTCTTGTGACAGATGGTGAACCTGGAACGACAGAGCAAATGTCACACACTGCCTGGGACTCGAGAATACATCAATAAAAAAGAAAACAACACGAGACCTGCTGTACTGATAGAGAGAGACTGACAAGCCGAGCGCCCGCTGGCAGCTTTCATATTGATACAACGATATTGAGATCATTGTTTGCGGTGTGACCTGTAGTGATTTAAAGCATAAATATGCAGTAATAAGTCACAGCTGTAACAAGACCATGAAAAGAGGAAGAGGAAACCCCTTGTGTGTGTGTGTGTGTGGGTGTGTGTGAGTGTTGTCCCGAGGGCAGACAGACTCACGTTCCGTCTTCGTTGCTTCTGTAGAACACCAAGAAGGGGTCCGACTTGCCAAAGAAGTCTTTCTTGTCCAGCTTGTTGGCACATAACTGCATGGTGGCTATGTCCTAAGAGGAAAAGCAACCGCCGCGTCATAATCTACCACCAAGTCGTTCCCAGAAAGAGTCAAACATATTCTATATCAACAGTAGACCTGGGCCAAAGAAAAATCTATCTAGTAGTCCACGGAATACTTCAACGATGTTATGACCAATTGGCAACATCATAATGATGTAGTCATATTCATCCTCATGGTGCAGGATCAAAACATGCTATTTCTGGAAGGAGGTCAACCTTTAAATACCCAGCAGGCCCTTCTGAAGGAGGGGGAAATAATTGAAAAGCACAAACATACAAAGTTGGATCACAGCGTTAAAACGAACAAGCTCGGCTCTCATAAAAAAAACCTTTCATCTGAAGAAGAAGAGCAGCAGATAAAAAAAACACATCAGCATCAACCCGGACGATGATTTCCTCAGATTACAGGGCAGCTATTTGTCTGGTCAGATGGGTTTAGTCAACCGACTCCTCCATACCCACGACTGCCCATGGCAAGTGTGTTGACTATGTCTGAGAGATTCTGGACAGCGAGCTTTGTTTTCTGTCTGGCACACCGGTAATGGGACGGGAACCCACAGCACAGCGCCGTGGGAAATCCCGGCTGGTCTCTGGAAGATAGGAGATCTTCCCTTCCACAGCACACTCTAACTGGAAAACTCACTGACACAGCTGACTCACTGGATAGCACGCGTACTCTGTGCCACAGAAACAAACTTTGTCACTATGTGTCAGCCATTGGGC
Organism: Galaxias olidus; assembly: GCA_026901105.3. Classification (NCBI taxonomy): domain Eukaryota; kingdom Metazoa; phylum Chordata; class Actinopteri; order Galaxiiformes; family Galaxiidae; genus Galaxias; species Galaxias olidus. The sequence continues at coordinate 180,821 of JAPMUY010006934.1, read as the reverse complement.
ACCAGGACAAACGTATTGTGAAAAACATGTGCTATGCCGTTAGCTGTGGATATACACCCTGTTGTGTTTTAAACACTGCAGGAGTTTATAGAGCTTGTCAAACAACTTTGTACAAACCAGAAAAGAGTGAAAGATTGAAATTCCAAAGTAAAGCGGCACTGACCCGGCAGTTACTGAGCTCCTCCGCCGTAAAGATAATGACTCCACACTTCTTCCCTGGAATCCCACTGGGAGAAGGAAGGAAAGAAAGAAAGAAAGAAAGAAAGAAAGAAAGAAAGAAAGAAAGATAGAAAGAAAGAAAGAAAGAAAGAAAGAACAAAAGAGAGAAAGAAAGAAAACCTATTATTATTGTTTCATAGAAGTTCCTAACCTGTCAACATTGTACAATGACAGCCCCTCAGTAAGTAACGTGACGAGCACACATGCTTGGCGCCCACGCACCCACACCCCTCCAACAAAGGAGCGAGTCAATAAATTGTTGAAATTGAAGAAAAATGGCGGGGAGGGGAAGAAAACAAGAAATACCGAGGGAATCCAAAAATAGCCAAAGCCAGGGAGAGGTGGAGAGGTGGGGGGGGGGGGGAGCAACAGTGTGGGAGAAAGTAAAGAGGAGAGACTTTTTGACAGCTGAGTGCAAAAAGGTCAACCCTGCAAGCTGGACAATTACTGTGCACTGGAGGACGAGGAGAGAGAGAGGGAGGGAGGGAGGACACTGTGGGTGAGTTCACACACTGCTCTGCCTCTAATTAGTGGGGGATCGCCAGTCGGGTGAACTTACACTTCAGACTCATAGCTAGTTACCTCCCAGACACATCCCATCC